>CM057009.1:212783119-213033119 GCA_029891345.1 Dryococelus australis | reverse complement strand
ACGGTATTAAGTTTAGTGGCGAGTGGTGTATTAAAGCATCGAGATCTTTAATGTTACAGCATGATAGAGTAATATAGTCGCAGATATAGAAAATTGTATTCAATAGAATAAAACCAGTTTAGAGATGGTTTCGGAACCAACAAGGCATGTAATATTTGCGTTGACCTCCTCGGTCACCAGATCTGAATAATACGATAGAACATTTGTAGCCATAACTGAAACGCATTATGGAAGACAATCAACATGACTCCACAATATATACACACATGATGTACTATGGGAGGACATGTTTCATGAACAGGAGTAGTTGGAATGCAGATTGAATTTCATGATAAGAAACAGTATGTAGGACCGAATACACTGCACAGGAAATTATTGTGTGAATATGGTTGTGTATTGCAATATTAATTTAAAGACCTGTTTCAAAATTGGATGCTAATAAATATTAACGACCTTTTAATGCAACAGAGAAATTACTCATCAGAATAAAATACTATTAAGTAGTCATTTTAAATGTATTACTTACTTTATGGAATTGATTTACTGGGTTTATTCTTATAATACTTATGCATTGAGCTGATTTCACAAATAACTAAACTGCACCTGTTTAACCGGTGCAACAGTGTAACATACTTAGCACATAAAATCACAATCAAGGCAACATCCTCCTATCTGTTTAGAAGATAATTACAGTGGCACTGTAAAAAGTTTTGAAATTTAGTTACAAACTTTTAAACGCATTAAATGAAGTTATGAATCTTTTCTATAATTTTATTATTATTTACGTAATGAAATTATCCATTGTAAAACTATATTAACACCACGAAATAAATACCATTTTAAGTAGTGGTCACTGAACATATCTTCATAGAATTTATTGAATTCACTACGTAGTGACAAATTGAGAATTTCGTTGGCTACTGCCTTGACATTTTGTCTTTTTACTTTCGAGTCATATAACTTTACACAATGCTGCGACTACGGTCTAGGAACACTATTCTTTAGCAGCTACAGTATCACCATTTATACACTGCCCACAATTAACGTCGTACTATGTTGAAAGCCCTTCCCACTTTCGTGTGTCTTTCGCCTCATGCAACATTGGTGTTACTATACGTCAAGTGACTTTTATACATATGTATGTTTATCATGATATTGACTAAGTATGTTTATCAAGCAACACTGTTAAGTTATTTGCAAAATTAATGTGTTTATACGCTGTCACTTCTTGTTCAGTGGTAGGGCTGCATAAATTATAGGAATCGATATTCAGTGGCCATTGGTTTGGAACATGAATATTATAATGTGATAGCGAAACAAAGAACCCATTTACGTGAGTCGCGGCTAGCATTACAGCAGTACCTTAGCCGGTGCACATATTCAACTATATGCGGTTACGGGCGCTATCTATTTGCAAAAGCACGCAAGTTATACTGAACAACCTGTAAACGTAAAACCCCATGAAACAGTAGAACTAGGAGGCAATTGTAATTTTAACAACCTTCTGCTTGCCCATTTAGATTATACATAGTCACTAGATATCTGTATGTAGTGAAAACTACAAGATTGTTGAAGGTCACACACTTTCTAGCGATTGTGGTATAATTACACTAGAAAACCTTTAAAGTGTGATTTTTAATGTGTTTCAAAACTACACTCCTATAGTCATTACATTGAAAAATGCTAGTGTTGCCGTAATATTTATTTAGGTAAGTAAAACTAAAATGGAAATAAAATTGTTGCATGTGTGTTTAATGTGAAGGAAGATCTGAAAATGCCTTCATAGTTATAGTAATCGCTGTGTAGTAAATTACTTTGCATATAACATATTGTGCGAACTGTCTAAATAATGAACCCAGATCTGAACTCAGTAACATAGTGTCTAATAAAATATTCAGTATAACAAACATTTTGCCTCTGAACAAAACGTGGATTCAAGACAAGTAAATAATAAGAGTGATAATTACTCTCAGGTACTTAAAAATATCCAGTTAACACTTGAATATTTCTGTTTTATATCACCAATGAACAACTTTCAGGCCACTGCTAACAATCACTGTGGACCATGACCTATTTATTTTAATGATGCCAGAATGCTGATGCAAAAGTCCCTATTGCCAAGTCAGATGACTCACAGAGTGTGTGCATTAGTCATTCTGTGTTGCCTGTTCATGCGATTAGATAGTTTTGGGGTGAGCTCTTTTTCGCTTATTAGTATATGGGTGTATAACTAACTACAGTGAATATATCGTTGACTGTGGTATACATAGTCTATGGAGATCAGCTGTTGTCTTCGTACATGGTGTTTGTATTGGGATAAGGTGTTATCGAGAAACTACAGCGATCAATGATATGAGAATGCTGATTGTGTTGAGAGCTCGTCCTGTGTACTGCTGAATACTGATAATTGTCAAGAGCAGTTAAATCAATACGGTAACTTGCTCATATATACCACAATATTTAAAAGGCTAGTACAACTACTGTAAGTCCATTGCGAATGAGCATATGCTGTCTAAATTACCTCAAGATTGGACTATGCGTCTTTCTTCTGCCAGTTAATCACAAAAACAGAGTTGGTTGTGACAATACTAAAAAATTTTTTCATAATTATTCTACACAAAACCGACATACACTATCATTGTAAAATATAGGAATTTAATAAATATTGAAGGGAAAGCCTCAAGCATAATATCCTAAACAGAGTAATTATTGTCATAGGTCGACAGAATATGTTTTTATTATGTTTGGTACGTGCAGATTATCTATATAAGTGTTTGAATTGTATTATTTATTTTATTTCACACGCTATTGTAATTTGAATATTAATTTTCACACATTTCTCATATGTAATGGCAACATTTTTAAATTACATAATTTATGATTTATGTAAACCACCAGTCCACTTAATGTCTATATTCTATGATAATTTTCATGCAGCATTCTTAGTTTTGACACATTGTTATTTCAATATTGTAATATTATGTTTATATGTTTATTTTTGTTCTCAGTAATTACTTTATGATTTTTAAAGCTTAATTATTTACTTTATTCTCTTATTAGAAAGATTTTTACTTTTGGTTTATTTTATTTTAAGGAGGTCTAGTCGGAAGTTGGCCGCGGTTGGCTAGTCTTGAATGGAGATGCTGGAAGCCTTGCTTCTGGGTGGCACTTTCAACATGGATGGTTAATTGTATTTTCGCTGAGATTTCAATCTTAGGGAATCCCCAGCGTCAACCTAAGAATAAGTTGGTAATAAGTCCCAGAAGTAGTGATTAGGACACTGCCACAATTGATTATAGAGGAGGGTTGATGGCAGATGTCTAGCTAATTGTATTAGTGAGTTTTGTTGGAGACAACAGGACACCGATCTCTAGACACCAGGCACCATGTCAGCCACGTTAGCGGCGCATCAGAATACACGTGACGCCACGGAGTTTGAAAGTCTGGGTGCAGACCTATGTGAAAGACTTCACTTGTAATCTATTTCTACGAACTTATAGTATTTTCAGAAGAAGATTAACTTATGGAACTAGGCATTTTCTGAACTTTAAGATTTGTATAATCAGTAGTCCTGAGATCCCATATGAGCTAGTAATGCCGGAACACATTAACATCTAAAAACTATTGAACTCAGTGTAATCTCATTTGAGTAGAGTTTAACTATTTGAGGGAAAGTGAGGAGTAATTATGCTGAAGTAATTAAAACTTAAATTGACATTTTCAAGTAAAGGTTTTGATTGTGAGAACTGTAAATGCAACTAATTACTTAGGAGCTTAGTCAGTTTCTTGAACAGTTAGAAATTGAAGAATGCTACTTTCGGTTATGAACAAATTTTTATTTCTGAATTTAATTTCAAGTCCGGTATCAGTTAATTTTAGAGCAGCACTACAGTCATATTTTGTTTTTTATCTTTTAATTAGTTTTAATTTCCTTAATTTATTTAACTCTATACTGGATGGTGGTACTTCGATTTTGGTCATCAACGTAAGTTTAATTTGATTTTTGAGTAAAGTGATTTTTCTTACATTTAAAGTTTAATAAATATTTCACATCTGAATGTTACATCTTGTTGAATTGCATAAAACATTTGGTCTGATTTTATTAATTTTTAATTTCATTAATATATTAATTATTCAGATTTCACATGTTGTATTTTATATGAAGTGCAGAGAATGTTTGCAAGATGTTCTCAATTTCTTCTATGGTAAGCTAAATGTTGCAAAATTATTAAGGTGCATATAGACACATACAAGCCTACGTTTGACACCTTCTAACTCAAACTACGTCCAACCTATACTTGTGGCACACACATACATATTTTAACCTTCTTTTCTTTCCTACCGTGCGTTCACCAAACAAATAGTGAATGTAACGGCCCTCCGCACACAACTCCCCTAACTTCCAAACTTCTTTCAGAGCTTTATTGCATACCTACTGCTCGTTTTACTGCGCTTGGCACACATAGCAGTACTGACAGCACATTTGTGTTTCACTGATAATGTCCATTCATTTAATTTGTGTGAAATAAGTAACAACCTACAGAACATATGATATATTCTAAGTAATGTGTCAACGCTGACCGTAGTAAAATTGTTGACTACAAAAATGTGAACTTTGAAGTTGTTTTATCACTTAGGCAATGTGAGGAATATGAATGCGTATACATATATTAGGTAACTTTGTGATCTGACACATTCCGATGTGCATTCACCAAGGAGGCGGTCGATTTTATCTGTAGGAAACCTATTTCTTCGTTTACTATTTTTTGGTCTCTGCAATAGGCTGTTCATGGTAAAGTGAGCACTTTTTAAGACCATTCCAACAGGCAGAAACCAATAATAAATATATTGTATTGCAGCCTCAGGCATTAAATTTTTAGGGCAGGGAATGTATACACTGTGTTTATTGGTCACATTGCAATGTCTATATTAAAAAGCAGCAGGAAGATGGAAATTGAATAAAAGGAAATATTTATAAGGGCCTTAAAAAGTGCTCACTTTACCATGAACAGCCTAAAGTAATACTACGTTTATCAGCTGTCTTGTTGGTGTCTCATATAGTAAATCAAAATATAATACAAAGTAAATATATTGAAAAAAAAAAAAAAAAAAAAAAAAAAAAAAAAAAAAAAAAAAAAAAAAAAAAAAAAAAAAAAAAAAAAAAGAGGATTACTCTCACACAAAGTAACATATCTGTGTTTTATTGTTCATATTCGTGTCATTATACACCTCTGTGTTTGCATGGTCATACGATGGGTAACGAAAGTAAAAAGCATCAGATGATTTGACAGGCGGTTTGGGCATTTAGCATGCCCCTCCAAAGTCACAGAGTTTGGTTGTGATTGCCCATGCATTTGTATCCCTGAACTTCGTCACGTGATCAATTGAGAACCTTATTGCAGTTTCGGACATGCCATATGGTCTCCCTCTTTGAACAGATATCATCTGACAACATACGCATTTCGCACATCTTTGGTCCCCATTCAACTCTGGGCATGCGTACATTCTATGTCAGAGGCATATACAACCTTTTAATACACAGCAGCGTGTAGTGATGTCTCACCAGAGCCAGGCGGTTCAAGGAAGTGAAACGTCATTCTGCAGCGATGTCTCACTACAGCCAGTCAGTTAGGGAGAGAGTCATAGGCCTTGTTGAGGTGGCAGGTTTTTTCCGCCGCTGAAGCAGGCCGACGTTACGGTGTTCCAGAGAGCACTGTGAGTCAATGGGTATGACAGTTCCGGGTCATGTGTGACATGACACGTCGCGGAGGAACGGGTTCATGGAGGGTGTCGACTGCAGCCGAGGACAATAGTCTGATTACCCAGGTGCAGTTGACTCCTTTCAGGAGCGCCATTCAGTTAAAACGTGCCACACACGTTCCTGGCAGCTTGAGTACTGTGCTTAGGCGCTTGACGGCGGCGGGACTGAAATCCCGGCATGCTTCAAGGAAGTAAAAGCTCACCGATTAGCAGAGGATCTATCAACTTGCGTTTCCCGAGGACAGCATTGACCATGACTAATCAGATGTTGTATTTTCCGACAAGTGTGTGTTTTCCTCGGCTAATGATGGGCCAATGGGTATCTTCAGACCTCGTGGGACTCGGCACAATCCGGAATATGTGGCCGAGTGTGCACGCTATGGTCATGCATCCATTGCGTGTTGGGATGGATGAGTGCACATGGGATAGGTGTGTTGTACAGAATCGACGATCGAGGTCCGAATACACACGGCCTCAATGCTGGGCAGTATTTACATATTCTAGAGAACATTATGATTCCCTTCGTGCAACGTTTGTACCCCGATGGTGTGCTACGCTTCCAGCAGGGCCATTCTCCGATAAAAACTTCTCAGAGGGTTCAAGAATGGTTAGCAAAGCAAGACCAACTAGAGCTCGTAGATTGGCCACCTTACAGTGCCGACTTGAATCCAATTGAGAATGTCTGGTCGAAGACGAACCACACGATGGTGGAAAATTGGCCTGATCCACAGCCAGCAAATAAAGATGCTCTCTGGGAGCTAGTAGCGGATGCCTGGGATGAAGTAGCTAGTACCCAATGCCATGCTAATTCTCTGGTGGCCTCTCTACCACAACGACTGCGGCAGGTGGTTGAGAATGATGGATACTGGTCCTCTTACTGAGGTTACACCATCGGCCCTTTTCAGGGCCAAATAAACACTCATATAAAAACGTGACACAAAAATCCAATGGCACACCATGTGGCATAATGACCACATTGAGATACAAATTAAAGGTGTGAGGTGGTTTTGAACCCGAAACAGCGGCTATCAAAACCATACACGCGAGACCACCTTTCTTTGTTACATGTGCTTTTTATATGGATGCAAACATAAGCTAACAAATAAGATACATTCTATGATACTGTAACATTTTATATTACAACGAAACAAAACAACAAAATCAGTAAGAACGAAATTCAAGGTCGAACTCAAGAAACCTAATGGTATTCTATTTCTAATATGACAGTGACCCCAAGAACACTGCAAAATGTATCGTCTAGAACACACCCCATATGCCATACAATACCCAATCACTTTCACCTGACCCAAATCCTACTGAGAATCTTCTACAGGAATTGGAGAGAAGAGTGAGGAAAAAAAACATGTTTTCCAACAAAACAAAAACGAGGGGTTTTCACCAAATTGTAATAGCATTGGGCCAGGCATTACTATAAAACTGGTTCATTTAGAGCTAAATAGACTGATGGACATTGTTAGCAAAAAGGGAAGTTAACAAATAACTGTGGAGTGAACAATGATTAACACTTTGCTTATGTATGTCCAACGTTTATAAGAACTGGAGACAGAGGATGTAGTCTTATGCGCAGTGATACTGTAGTTTATGTTGTTTGTTTTGTGTGTCATATTGTACCTCACTGAGTAACATTAAACATGGCTGATTACCTATTTTCTGCCTTTAGGCTAAACTTATTTACGAATGTCACCAATTGCTATTTACCCCTGTACTTATACTTCTGCCCCGGACAGCATATACGTGACGTTTATGTTGTTTTTGTTTTCAGACTGAAAACAATCTCGATGTCAGTGATAAGCAGATCTTTTTCTATTAAGTCTGATGTCAGTAGTCGCTACTGGCTTAAAAGTTGTTCAGATTGCATAAGAATTAAAGTAAGGCCAAATTACGAATTAACTAAATCATTCTTGTGTTCGAAGAATACCACAGAAATCATTTTCAAATAGAACAGGCCCTCATATGTATATACAGTGACAATCGCAAATATTCATACATCCTGTTCCTTTCAAGACTTCTGTGCAATAAGCAATTATGTTGACACACACGTATGCGTCCAGCTGTATTTTGTATTCCATTTCATCAAATACAACAAATAAACAACATCCCTTATAAAAGAAACAAAGTAATATATTACACAAATGTAAATAAATTCACGTTTTCCGAATCAGAAATGTTCATACACCTTCGTACGAAAAACAAATGTTTTCATACATCAACATAAACAAAATAAACCCTCCACTTGGAGGGTGTTAGGCAGTGCTAGAATCGACTTGAAGGTAGCTAGGAAGTCCTAGGATCGACTTGGAGGGTGCTAGTCAATCCAAGGATTGACTTGGAGGCAGTCATAGGCATGTCTTGGAAGGTGCTAGGCAGTCCTAAAACGCTTCTCAAATGCGCTGGCATCAACTTTACTACAGTTTGTATGACACTAGGAGGGAAATTGTTCAACTCATGAAGGATTTACGCTTAGTACCATTATCCTTGTAAAATGTGAATAACTACATCAATTTATATAGCATTAGGTCGCAAATTATGTTTAAACTGGTCAATATAGTTTTATTGATCCAATAGTCAATATATATACATCAGTTCATCTACACCACATGCACTCATGCACCCTCACACCGTAACTGAACCCCCACCATGCTTGACGGTAGGACGAGAATTTTGGGGATTTATCTCTTTTGATTTTCTCCACACTAATAGTGGACTGCCATGATCGAAAACCTCGAATTTATTCTCATCTGGAAATATTACGTCTGTCCAGTAATCGTTCTGTAAATATACCTTCGCGAAGTTAAGTCTCTTCTTATAATTACATTTGCCTATGTACGATTACTTCTGTGGTGTTCTTGTATTATAGTACTATTGCTGAACACTCTTCTCACTGTCATTGGTTACAGTGACTTTGAAAGTATTTCGTAGGTCTCTTGTAATAGTGCGTGGACTGGTAAAAGATCTCTGATGGATTAGTTTCACAATATAACTTTCTTCACTACGCGAAAGTACGTTTGGCTATCCACTCCTTGGTTTGTCTCAGCATGTTTGTACTTGTATATCATTTTACGATACATTGCACAGTCGTCTAGATGGAAATTACTACAGGAGTCATTAGAGCTTATGAAAATATATGTTACTTGTAACGGTTCGTATGAATTCTTTGGGGTTTAATAATTTTTTTGAAGACGTTATTTTATGTTTTTGTATGTATGTATGGACTCAACGTGTTTCTGAAATTTACAATTTACACTTTGTTTTATTCATTTTGATTTTTGTTAGCAAACCTTTCCTACAAAATGTTTGAAGTAAGGTACAGAACAAGGTGGTGTTTGTAAATCATTCATCTGCATTGTATGTCTTTTCTACCTCCCCCCACATCACATGGATAGAATACATTCAGTTTAACTAGACAAACCTCCTTGCCAAAAGCCTTTCTTTTGTAAGGTGGCGTGTACCTGTCTATGCGGTGAATGCCTGCATTTTATAGGCCATTCATGGTAAATTGAGCACTTTTGAAAGCCCTCTAATTTGGAATAATAGTCAATAAATATATATTACTTTAGCCTTATGCATTAATTTCAGAGTGCGGTATAATATTTACACTGTGGTTATTACTTACATGGCCATATTTAATTAAAAAGGTGGTTAAAGAATAAAAAATGGCTGAAAGATAAAAAGTAACTAGTGCCTCAAAAGTGCTCATTTTACCGTGACCAGCCTTTAGCAGATAATGTACGTATGTCGGCATGCTTGCAATAAAAAAAAAACAATACTTGAATAGATTACCAGATTTCTTTATGACGCAAAAATCGAGTCACATCAATTTCAATGTATTTTCACCGTGGTTATGATAGATATTAACTTGATCTCTTTTTCCGCATGGTCAGGGGCAATTAAAACGCATTGCCACTCGCCACATGCCTCGCAGCGTGAAGTAATGGGTTGTCATTAAATTCCTGAACATTGACTCACACTGATTTGTACACCTGGCAATCCTGCGAGGTTCTCGCTCTTTGTACACTCTTCCCGTTTATCGTCACGTACGCTAACCACGTTTATGGCGTCAGTTCAGCTGCAGTGGCACTTTGATCTGCGATGGACCCACATAGACAGGCAGGTTGCTTTAACAGCCTGGTCAACTTAGCCTGCACCATCTAACGGCTGTATATGCACTGGTACCTGCCTTGAACTCTGCACACGTCGCTGTGTGTACTGACCGTAATCATGACAATTAATACTGTATGTTTCTTTACGTAGCCTGTATGATTTAGATTAGGGAATCACATTCCTGACATTATACATGCCACACAAAACTAAACAATCATAAAGTATGACGTGTAAATTCATAGTGAATATAAGCAAAAATACGATTGGAACATGATTACATAATAAAGTATCCCACGCCAGAGATCAGTTACTATTTGTTGTACTGGATGCGAAGCAAGAAGATGACTTACAACTGCATGTTTCAGAGAAGGCAACAAAACATTTTGCAGCGCGATTCCAGTAGAGGTTTTTGTATGTGGTGTAACCTAGATTAAATCTCAGGTGGAAGCAAACGTTCGTCCACCAGACTTATTATTCTCATTGTTTTCTTCTGTATCAGTTTATATAGCATGGAGTCAAACTGAACGTTTTTTCTTTAAACGGTAGCCTACCTCATTGCATCGCTGAACCAACATAATCTTAAGTGCATATCATAAAGTTATATTATTTAAGGAAAAATGGAAATAATGACATCCACCAAGGATTCTGTGAAACCACGAAAAAATGCAAGGAAACCTAATAGGGTACGCCACAAGTTGTACGAAACACTTCCTGAATCAATTTAAACATTAACAACAATAATTAAAAGGAAGAAAAAAAAAAAGGAAACTTAATACACAGCTTATAATATTTAAATTATTTATTTATTTTTTCTTATGAGACATTTAGTTGTTGTCGTAAACAGTTTATTTCAAAAATTAACGTTGCTGCTAACAGTTGTTTAATAATTCGAAATAAATTATAATCCTTCTGTAATTTATTGATTAACTTGAAACATTCAATTCACTTTCACTTCCATTCAATGTTAATCTACTTTTCTTGGAAAAATTAGCTTATATAATCATGCAAATGTTTGTCTGTGATGTACTGTATGTCCCTTATAATAACATTCGATCCTGTGAAGCATATTTCACCAAATTCGGGGCACATATTGAACTTAGTAAGGACATCTGATTTTTACAATGTTCTGCAAAGCCGTTTGCTTGATTTCAAAAGGGTTGTAATATTAATACAGTAGGGCGCCATTGCATATCTGGGGAATTATTTTACTAGGTAAAATCAAATTGTGTATTTTCACAGTTAATTTTATACGTCTTTAATCTAGGAAGGTATGTTCTTATTGGTTCGCCATCGTGAAAACAATAAACTTTTAACATCATATCTTGGAAATTACACAATAGATTGCTGCCACATTTTGCACGCAACTAGTGCCTTTTAGGCCTATAGTAGGCAATGGTACCATACACAACTAAGATTAATATGGCACTTACTGTATTTTTACAACAGCGTCATACAAATCAAATATTTGTTTTTAAATTTTGTATGTGTGTTTGTTTATATATATATATATATATAAAATTCAACTAGATTTGGTATTAAGAAAGTATCGACTAAAGGCATTACTGTGAATATGCCAATAAATAACAATTTTCATTCATCATTTTGTAATATAGCGCACCTATGAAAAAATAAGGTTATCTTATCGTAACACAGAAAACAATCTGCCCATTCCAACCAAAGTTGACAAACAAGAAGTATGCTGATATGAATTAATTGGTTCAGGCATTTCGTTTTAATTGGTGGCAATATAGACATTTTGATAACTACTCTGTATCTATGAAATGATGTGACCAATTTCAAGCACTCTTTGTATACTGTATCTAATACTGTGTATGCCATGATAACATATGCAATTTAAAGGTGTAAGAAACTTAATTTTTATATGGCGACTATATAAATATTTTAGGTTCATTTAGTATACAGCATGTATCATACTGTTTGTTGGCCAATTTCAACCAAACTTGATGTGTTGAACGTATCACCTACAAGTACTAAACATGCTGGTACATTGTCTCTTTTGTCTGCAATATTGTAAGGTACGCTACAACAAAAAAACACATTGTGTCAAATGTCAGAAAACAATAAACCTATTACTACCTAATTTGGCAAACAAGATTCACTACGCAGACCAAATAAACTTATATGTTTTACATGGGTCGGTCACTTATTTTTAACATGGCAATGACATGAACTTTTCAATACTATTCTATAACCACAGAGCCGTGTAACTAAGGAACGGAAAAAAAAAGGGGGGGGGAGGGGGGCCATACATTTTTTAAATATTGCACATGTACTAGTGAATGTTATCGGAAATTTGATACAAATAACACAGCATGTTGTAAATAAACAATTGAATGAAATGAGACTTTATCAGTGTTTTAAACAAAACATGTAATAAATTACAAAATAACTGGAATAAATAGTTTCTGGACCGATATTGGTACGTTAAATGTGGTTTAACATAAAATAATACAGGCATATCAAAGCAATTCAGCTTACCTATCTTTTTATAATTGATCAATTGGGTACTCATATGCGCAAATATATTGACTCTTAGGGTTTAATTGTGTGCATCTTCTCAATCATTAAACTATCAACTCAATGAATGAAAACATTTTTTGTAGAACGTTTTATTCTCTTCATTTATGCTCTATACAATTTCCCATGCAGAAAAATTTATGATAGCTGTTTGTTAAAAACTAGATTAAATATTTTGACTGGCAGCCAGTCTGCAATGAAATATATTGCAAAACTAAGAGGCTCAAGGGCATTAATTTATATGCTAGTTCAATTACTCGTACAAAATGTGCATATTTTCTTCGCTTTATACGATAACTTTTACAAAGCACAGCCCTCTAGGAAACTGGAGAGCGGGGGTTGAGAACTGTCTGTGGCCTTCTACGATACTGTAGCCCAAACATAATGATGTGAGCTGCAGTGTTTGTTTCGCTGCTGCATGCATTTCCGACCTGAAACCACCTCCTCGCAGTTATGCTCAGGATAATTATGTAAATTTCACTACCATGGCTATACTAGGCAATCCCACTGCCATTTTCACGCTTTTGTGTGCTGTAAGTGAACTTGAAACATTTTTAACATGCATGTCAGCCCAAAATTCCAACCAGGCACAGCTTGCACTATATGCGTTCAAACATCTGACATAAAATGACATTACAACATTTGACATAGAGGTATTCAAGGAAGCAAGATTATTTGCCTTTCTTGCTGACTTAATAAAGCACTGCAATACAAGTTTAATAATTTTAATATGGAGGCTCAGGTTTCTCTTGTCGCTTTTACAATAGGATAGAAAAGTTATTCCTCTGAGAATACCAGCTCGCCAAAAAAAGGGACGTTTATTTTTAAAGTTTTTAATTGCTTATAGAAGCTGTGGTGTTGTAACTGTAAGACTACTCGCCTCGCACCACTATAAATAGGGGTCACATCTGGATTTTCATGTGTAGGAAATGTGGCGGGCGTTGCTGTTGGCCAGTGGGTAGTGTTGGTGTACTCTCGATACTCAGTTTTCTATCGCTGCTCCATCTGTACCTCTCTTCGTCACTATCAGCTCTGTAGATCTTAGTTGTTAACAGCCGCTTATGTCTCTCTCATGCCACTGTTTTTAACTAACAGCTGTGTTTTACCTACATACAGTATTTCACATCAACATTGATAGTTTAAAGAATTACAAGCATTTTTCATCTCTGTTCTTAGTTAATGTTAATTTTGTGGCCAACGAATATCATATATTAATTGCAGATGCCACTTAGATATGACGCAAAATACGGGTTTTGTACGTGCCTTCAATTTCCCTATCATGTTTCAACTTGCCGACTGAACTATGATTATGTTCAGAACCATGAGTCTTCGTGGGAAACTTTTTTTCTTATGAAACTTGCAAATACTCAGCTTCAGTTAATCTTGTGGTCTGTAACACAGAGGCTCCAGTTCCCTTGTTAGTGTTAATACTTCCAGCCCTACAATTAAATGTTTGGTGAGCAAATAAAAACAAATAAACATGCAAAAGAGAAAACATATGACATGAGAAATTATATAGAAAATAATATAATGTATTTGTAGTGTATTACATTTAGTCAAACTAAGATTTTGTTCATCTAATCGATAAGGGTAACTAGGAATAATACCTTATTAAAAAGAATCTCAACATGTTTGCACCCTACCCTTGCTTTCTAAAGATATTTTTTCCCGAATAAAAAATGAAGTCAATTTTATTTCATAAGTGGTAGTAATTTGTTTGAATAAATAAGCCAAGTAGACTTTTCTTTAACAAGGCGTGCCTAGTGTTGAGACAAAACGAACAGGCAGTCAGGTGGTTTCCCCTTTCAACTGCTTCATAGTCCGCCTGGCTATGTGCGGTTGCCACTGCTTGCAGCTCACACTACTGCTTGTGCCAGACATCGTGGCCCTGTTGAGCTCCCTTCCTTCAGTAATACGATGGACACGAACGAGCACTGCAACGGGTAGAAAATACTAACGGCACGATTATCTGTACTCGTTACTAAAAGCTTTTCAAAGGATTCCCTACCTCTCACCAAGGCGAATCTGGTTCAATCCCCGGCCGGGTCACCGGATTTTCGCAAGTGGGAATCGTGCCGGACGACGTAGTTGGTCGGCGGGTTTTCTCGGGGACCTCCCGTTTCCCCGCCCCTTCATTCCGGCACCACACCAAACTCACCTCAATCACCCTCATCGGCTCTCAAGACCTCGCTGTTAAGAGCTGCCCAAATCTCTTCACGCACTCCAAGGTTTCTATTGGATGATTTCACACTAAAGCCTGGTTCAGTTCACATTCACACTGATCATGCCAAACAAAGCCGTCAAAATATAAATAGATATTCGGCATTGCCATTTTTGTGCATGGGCGAAAGCTCAGTTTATGAATATAGGATTTAAATGTAAATGCATGACAAGAAACTGAAACCTAAATATATATTTACTTTTTTGTTTGGCAATAAGAAAATGTAGCAAATATTTTATGAAATAGGCTTAATTTTAGAGTTCTCTCAGTGGTACGTTTTGAAGGAAAGACTGCACACTTGTTCAGTACCTTGCACATAGAGACGATGAGGCATGTGATGCACGTGCCTGGGTCGTCCTCAGTGTCTCGCCCTTCTGGACAAAATACGCCCTCTTAGGTGGATTGCTTAATGAGCGAGTGAAGAGATTTGGGCGGCTCTTAACACCGAGGTTTTGAGAGCCCTTGAGGGTAGACCGAGATGAGTATGAAGCAGTGCTGGAATGCAAGAGTGGGGGAAATGGGGGATCAGTGAGAAAACCCACTGAACAGCTGCATCACCCTGCACAATTCCCACATGTGAAAATCCGGAGGTGACATCGTCAGGAATCGAACCCGGTTCTCCATGGTGGGAGGAGAGTTGTCTAACCACTACATCACCACGGCCCCAGGAATGCTTAATGTTCACTATCCGATTATAGTTGTTGTCTTACATACGCAATGATGTCGTAACAACAAATTTGTACTAACATGCTAAATCCAAGTGTTTTTACGTATGTTAATATTAGCGCTACACTTTAAATGGTTATGTCTGCCTAAAAGCGCTTACTTTAAAGAATATTTTATTAAAAGGAATAAAAACAATGTAGCTGAAGAAATCAGTTTAAAAGAATAGCCTAAAACATGACTTTGCTATGTCATGAACTGAACATAATACAGGTAAATTATCTCTAATATTTAGGCGCGGAAAATATTTTGAAATGAGACGACACTGCACGCCCAGTTGCAGGGATATTTGTTCAAGAATGACTGAAAGCTTTCCAAATGACCTATAGGATTGTTTGGTCTAGTTACAGAGCAGACACATATACGCTCGCTCGACCAAGTCTGGGTCAGCGTTCAAGAAGCACGCTACTGTCTGAGCCAGACGTTGTGGAACTTGTCTGAAGGTGGGTGCGGGAGTTTGTTGGGGAGAGGTGGAACAACTACAAACACGGCTCTGGCTTTGTAGCATCCGACCTAGAAACATTACCCCATTAGATGCAGTTTAACTGCAAATTTATTCAATAGATGTCAGTGAATATTTAAGAATATATAAAAAGGCTATTTATAGAAGAGAAAGGGAAAAAGTAAAAAAGTATGAGTATGTGTTATGACCGCGAGGCTAAATAGGTATGAGTGTTAAGACATACCGATCAACAAAATAGCTGATAGGGTTGCCAACAATTCTGGCATCAGTAACAGGTCTATCCAAAGAATAATGAAGGCTTGTGGTATGGTAGTCCATATATATCGCCTTGTTCGATATCAAGAGTGATACATATGAATATGGCAGCTATAAATTCACCATTTAAAAAATTGCAGGCAACTGTGCCTACCAGAAGACATATGGTATAATGGCCAAACCGCCTTGTTCGAGGCCACAAGTTGCAGCTAAGACATAGATTTGGCAGTGATAACTTCACTGTATTGAAAAGGGCATACAACTATACATACAAGAATTCTAAAGCATGTATTTTTTCTGGAATTTTCGTTTTCAAGTTCATTCAAGGTTATGGGACCAAGGTCAAGGTTGTCTGTATCTAAAACGATAACAGTAGTTTGTAAAGTAATATGCTTGCTAACTTTAATGTACCTTTTCTCAAGTTTTTGTTTTTAAAGTCATTGAACGTGATGGGGCTACGGTTCAGGTCACCTGCATCTAATAGGTGGTAGTTGTTAGTAAAGTAATATTTTTGTTGACTTTTATGTATTTTTCTCGTGTTTTTGTTTTCAAGGTCATTCAAAGTCATAAGGTCAAGGTTAATTTCACCTACATCTAATATGGTCATAGTAGTTAAAAATGTAATATGCTTGTTGACTTTCATGTATTTCTTGTCGAGATTTTGTTTTCAAGGTCATTCAATGTAATGGGGTCAATGTTGAGGATGCCTGCATCTAATATTGTGGCCGTAGTGTGTAATGTATTATGCTTGCTGACCTTAACGTATTTTATTAATAGTGTTTTTTTCAAGGTCATGCAAAATCATGAGCTTACGGTCAACATAGTCTGCATCTATTATGGTGGTAGTTGTTACTATTGTAGTGTGCTTGTAGACTTGTATTTTTTATCAAGTTTTTGTTTTCAAGGTCATGATGTTAAGGTCAAGGTAGTCTGCATCTAATATGATGGTAGTAGGTAGTATTGAAGTGTGCTTGCTGACTTTGATGTATTTTTTCTCTAGTTTTTGTTTTCAAAGTAATTTAAGATCAAGAGGTCACAGTCAGGTCACCTGCATTTCATATGGTAGTAGTAGTTAGTTGTAATATGCTTGTTGACTTTTATGTATTTCTTCTCGAGATTTGGTTTTCAAGATCATTCAAGGTCATGGGGTCAAAGACAATGGTACCTACATCCAGTATGGCAGTGGTAGTTTGCAATGAATTATGCTTGTTGACTTTTACATATGTTTTCTCTAGTTTTGGTTTTCAAGGTCATTTAAGGTCATGGGTTTGAGGTCATATTTACCTGCATCCAATATGGCGGACAGGTGATTACTACCACGATGGCGGTCGCCTACCAAGATGGTGGCTGCCTACCAAGATGGCGGTCGGCTACCAACATGGAGGCCACCTATCAATATGGTCGCCCCTTGCACCTACCAAAATGGTGGATGGGTATGGGTGAGGGGTGACCTCTGGAAAGTTCATTTTTAATAAATTTTTAAACAATTTTTAATAATTATTTAATTAATTTTTAATAATAATATTTTATGGATTTTAAAAATGATTTTGAATACATTTTTAATAATACATTACTTAGTGAATTTTTAAAAGTTTTATACGTAATTTTTAATAAATTGTTGATGATACATTTAAAAAATTTTAAAAATACGTTTTTAAATATTTTTGAAATAATTTTTTGTACTTTTAGTAATATTCTTTTTCGGATAAAATTTTTTTTTTTTTTTGGAATTTTGTTGACTTTCTTTACTTTTTTGGATTTTTTTGGGTTAAATGTCAAAGGTGAAGGGCAAAGGTCCTGGCCCTGCTCTTCTGTCCCTGGGGGGTCTGATCCTGGTCACTGGGGTCATCGATCCTTGACCCTGGGTTGCTGATCCGTTTCACTGCTCTACCCAAGGTCATTGATCTGCCTGGGAAAATGGGAATTTTTTGGGGAAAAAAGGGACGTTTTCACTGAACATCTAAATTTTTAGGGGCATTTAGTTCATTTTGAGGAAAACATGGAAATTTTTAGGGGAAAAAAAGGGAAATTCCAACATGATGGCGGGCGGTTCCTCCGCTCCTATCCCCCATCCCTTTGCGCCAAAGTAATTTTTATATAGTACTCACAACATTACAAATTAAATTGTTATTGTGAATTTATTCATTTTCTGACTTGCACTACCAAACCTAATAAACTGAGAAGAAAGGGTTTGAAAGTAGAACAGATTGGTGGTAAATGATTAAATATTTTTTAAGAACCACTGCGAAATAGAACTTGAGTGGATCAGGATGTACCTTCCTGTACGACATTTTGGAACTCTGGCTCAGTAACTTTTCATTTGACTGCATGTCATATTACTAATATTTAAAATGTACCTCCACTCTCCCAGCCCTTTACGTCACTATAACCTCTACGATTTTGGTAGGTATGAGGTCAAAGTGCGGTGACTTCAAAGTCAGATGTTGGTAGATGTGTTATAAAGAAAATGCAATTATCTATCTCTAATTGTGTACCTATTTCGTAAAGGCACGGAATACGGTCTTCCACTGGTAAAATTTTCGGTTTTTGGTCAATCAATTTGGACTCAAACTTAGAAACTGCAATACCTTATCCCGCAAGGAAGGAAATTCTTAAAGAAACATTCATTTAGTAAATATTTATATGCTTGAATGTTTCGTGTGTAAGACAGTCCAAGATAACGCAAGTATCAAATTTGTATATATTTTGCTTGTTCTGTAGTTGCGGAACTGACTATATATATATATAATGTTGGCGAATCATGTTTGTGATCACAATGTGAAATATTATCAAACAAATGTTAGTTGTGTACACCACAATGGCGAGCATTCGCATAACATGGCGCGAAACACTGAGAGGCTAATTGCTAGAAAGCACACTTACACATGTATCCACCAATCAGTTAGCTGCCTGGTCAGTGTGGTGTCTGCCAGCCACCAAGTATTTCAAATTGGGTTACTTACCATTACTAGCACGAATCGCCAATGGAGGTAGTTCGGTGAGAAAACACATAATGACAAAACACTTTGAGTTGAACTGTCAAGCTTAGATGTAACAGTATTATAGACTGTTCGCACACATGAAACATGCAAGCAATTTTATTTATACTTCAGTTGGTGTATAAATGAAAATAAAAACTGAGTTATGATATAATACGTAATCTTTATCGATATTTGGGTGCTTACGTCCATATATAAAATGTGACAGGCATCAAGAAGTGCTCACATTACTGCGAATAGTTTCCTTCGAAATGTATCTAGTAGCTTGTTGCATGTATTTTATAAGTTATAATGTTTTAAAAGGTGAATATTTTGAGTATTTTTAAATAACTGTAGATCTTTCAAGAGACTATAATCACTCCCGCAGATAATACTGTAGTAAATTTGTGTTACAACAGTTATATAATCAATAACTATTTACTGTAATCCAGATTTGGTTAAGACATGTCGGTGCATGTAAATAGGCCTTTACTTTATGAACGGAACAAAGCAGGAACAGGAAAACTGCGCAGATTATTTTGAGGACAACCTAAACTTTACACACTTATTGACCTAATCTACCTTTGCATTGGATTACGGTTAACAAGACTCACTCAGGAATGTGTGAAGTGAATACAAAACTGGCAAAGAAAGACATTTAGGGATCACGTGCTGTATGATTTAGAGTAATATTGGCCACTTACTGGAGAAACGAACAGTGAATATACAGTATTTGATCTGGTATGCATTGGACTGTGAAGTCTAGACTCCAGGCCATTCATTTTGAGACATTTCATGGTCTTTAATTATCATACATATGAAAACATTATTCCATATGATGTATTATTTAATGTTTTTAGTGATTATCACTTAATGTTTTCAAAGATCTCGTGTGTGTTAGCAAGGGAAATTATAACGTAATACCTCCTTTTATATTTACAATTATGCATGATTTGGAAGTAATTTTTTCCAGTCGTCCAGTGTGGTATGTTCAAATATATAATTTACTATTTGTTTCTCAGATCTGATACAGGCTAGTTCATAATTCCTAAGATTTCACCACTAATTTACTTTAACTGCATTACATATAATGTGTTGGAATATATTCGGACAAAACTGAGCTCACAGAACTATTATTCGAGTTTTGTATCCTTTTTCCTCCAAAGCCATGTGTTTCTGCAGCTCTTAGCCACGCCCACTCCGCGGCACGTACCTGTGACTTAGGCGGGGGCAGCCTGCCAAAAATACCCGAAGGGGACTTAGAAATATTTTCAGCTACACGAGATTGCTCATGTTTTGTGACGAGAAGTGTACAATCTGAACTGTTTCTGTGGAATTAAAAATGATTCAATCTGCCTTTCAAGTTGTAATTTAAATAATTATTTTGTTCTATATTATTTCCCCTCTTACAAAAAATATCCTTTAAATCTACAGAATTAATGTATATTAGATAGCTGCAGAATGACTTAAAAGAACATTCAACTTATTTACAACAAGAAATAAAGATGTGAGCGCAGAGCTTTGGGCAACTTTTAACATCAGAGTTTTGAGAACCAATGAGAGTGAAACGAGGTGAGTATGAAGCAGCACTGAAATGCAAGGGCAGGGGAAATGGAGAACCCCGCAGAAAACCTGCCAACAAGCAGCATTGTCTGGCACGAGTCCCATGTGCGACCCTGCCGAGAATCTAACCTGGTTTGCTTGGTGGGAGACAAGCGCTCTAGCTGGTGCATCACCATGTCCATTGGCAAATAAAGAGCTTTTGAACATTGATATCTCTCTCCCACTTCCCTCTCCTTATCAAACTCCTCCATTTCCTCTCCCATTTTATTTTGATTTCTCTCGCACAGAGAAAAAGATATATTGCTATACAATAGACACAAACATATACGCACTGACACACATTCTTGCACTCACATGCATTTACACACACGTGCTTCAACAATGTAATGAAAATACTAACAATGTAGAAGTGTGTATCACTAACCATGAGTCTAGGTCTACACACATAGGTACTTTAATAATTTCATTTCGACTATATATTTACGTTAATTGTTTATGTCCATAGAAATTGTCTTTACACTTACTAAGTCAATAATATTATTGCATGATTTAAAAAAATTCTTCCTACAAAACTGAATAATATTTTAAACAAAATAAAATAATCATTAATTCTGGATTAAAAAAAAAAAATATAAAATACCTGTCAGTGATGGTTGTGGATTCAAAACAGGACTGCCAACAACTTCTGGCACACCAGCAGGTAGCATACTAGCATTGTTAGATGGCATATTGGGGCTGTGATGACTGATGCCGCTTGGAAGCATATGATTTGCATTTGGAGAGCCAGACATAAGACATGGACTTTCTAGCCCAGTACTTTTGACTGGTCCACCTGGTACCATTGTGTTTGAAACTGGACACCCAGGCAAGACATTATTGGAACATGGCTGCATCATAGAATTTCCTGATGATCCAATGCTGTTCAATATATTGTTTCCCTGCAAATATAAACAATTATGAAGCATGTGTGTGTTTGTGTGTGTGTAGTATAACCACACCCCCAAATATACAGAATAAAAAAATATTATATTAATAATAATTTACTACAAATCTGGCTTCCTGTTTCCCTAACCCCTCTGTAATAATATTTTCACTTTATGTTTTTTCAAGAAATGTTCTTAGTAACAAGTTTACAATAACTGTAACGGACCCATTTATGTAATTCATATAAGATTTTATGTATACAATTTGGAACTATGTATGTCATTATAATCTAAATCTGATCCTAACACTGACTAGTTTTACAAGTCCCACAATGTGCACTCACAACTTAAATCATCATTCACGGAATAAAAACAGGTAGTGAAAATTCTAGGTAAAAGTCCTCATGGGTACCATATGGCTGGAGGTATTTTGTGTGTTCTAGGCCTAAAAGCATGGAAGCTCTAAGGGCAACCTATGTATGTACCTTAGCCATCAGGTCGCTTTTACAAGAAAGGCACTGAACTGGTGCACAATCTTTCTTTCACAGACTCTCCTCATAGGACATTCAGTGATGAACCTATCATTTATAATGTAATAATAAGGACAAATCTATGCTGTTATGTCCCTATGCTATGTTAAGTAGCCTGTACCAGAATTTTCATAGCTAAAAATGATTGCAAAATACTCATTATACATCATCAAAATATACACATTAGAGAAGGAAATGGAAAACAGAAACTAATATATGGGCATGAAAATTTCGAAATGTTATTTGTAAGCAAATACTGCTCACACATATTGAACAGTTTTTTAAATGGCAACTACATGACTGAACCATTGTTGACTGTTTGGGGCCCTGGGCATACAGCACCCTTAACCGATAGTAATGTTAAATCCATGTTAGGATAAAAATGTAAGTCTTCACATTCTCCAGATTCCAGATTCTTATATAAAAGAATTAAAGTTTACAACAGCAATGAATGAGTTACCATTTGGAAATAACCAAGCAAACCAAAAAAAGTAAAATTACAAGAAATTTTATATGATAATGTAAGCACCAATTAAAAAAAAACCTTACACACAAAAAATATTTTTTATATCTAAACAAAAGTGTAATTAGGCAGCAAAATTTTACTAGTCACAAATGAAGAAAACCCTAATTGTGCTATAATCATAAAAAACACTTTCACAGTATGTAAGACCCCGTTGAATTAATAAAAACAAAACAGAAAATATGGATAAACATTTAACCCCTCCTCCCTCCATTAGCATAGCACTTTCAAAGAATATGCTGTCCACAGTAAAGTGAGCACTTTTGAAATCAACATTTGAAAAAAATCACTTACTGGTACTGCGTATAATTCAACATTAACTCTGGTTGCATTGCTCTATGTGAATTTGGCATTGAATTATGAAAACGAGTTCTATGTATTAACATCTTATTGAATGTGTACGTGAATGAATTACAAATTAAATTATTTTCTGTGTGTTTCGTAACTGTTATAAGCAATATATTCTACGCATTGGTTTCTAACAAATCCAAAATTTAACTTAGCATACACTTACATAAAGCGCACTTGTTAGAAGTTCAATTTTCTGCAGGTAAATGGCATACGCTATCTGCTTCAGAGCAAACATTTGCTTAGCAGTAAGTAAACATGAGTTTTAACATATTAAAAACTATTACCCTGAATCTTTATAAAAATCATTGGCAACAGACTTCACATTATACAATTTCTCAGAGCATTTTTACAGTTTATAACAGCTTGTATTTTTATTTTGCAATACTTTCCGGCAACAGCAAGGCTTATATTGAACTTAATATGTCAACATCTTAACTCTTGTGTCTATATGCAAGTCAAATGGACGGTACTAATTAATAAAAACCTGAATGGAACTTAAAAGAAAGTTTTTGAGTGTGTGTTATGGTGGCAATATTGTGTTGCAAGCCTAAGGAGCTAAAAGTGTATACATTTTTTAACCTACATCAAACCTGTAACCAGTACGCAGTAGCCTAAATAAAAACAAACATTGTATGTTACTAATAATAAAAAAAACCTTCATAATATTGTTAAATGTGCCACACACAATATCGAATATTCTGAAGTGTTCACACATGACTATAGATACATGAATATTTAATCAGTTGTTCATTATAACTCAGCTGATATGAGGAAGTGTTGGTATTCAGACAGAACCGTGATTCATCGCTGAACACCACTCGTAGCCAATCCTTAAGTTGCCATGCTGCCCATTCCTAGCAGAAGGTCACACATGCTCTATGATGCAAAGGTTGTAATAGTACATATAGTAAGGGATGAAGCAATGACAGACGCCGCTCTGCTAGCCGCCTGGATATGGTACTGGTAGATACAGGTGTATTCCCAGTTACTGTGACATCCCTGGATGGTACACTGTGATGCCTATGGAGTGTTTACAGCTTGTCACATGATGAAACAATCCTCCTTGCTGGTGGTCCGCCAGGGTTGACCCGAGTCTTTTCAACGGATGTGTATACCCTTTTGTTCCCACTGTGCCAGTTGTTGGAAAATTTAATTTTTTTTGACGTTGTTATCCAATGAATTCTTTCTTAATTTATTACATTTTTGCCTAAATAATTTCTTTTTTATGAAAACTTGTTCCGTTTATATTTAATTGTTTTGTTTATTCTAGTTAAAAAGACAACGAAAAATGCCTTTGTTACATTTTTAGATGTAATTTTGTTTGTCGATATGTAAATTGATTATATATATATATACACACACACGTGCACTCAATGTTAATGCCTTCTTCTGCACCTTGTATGTACAGCATGTAGTTGCCTACTATTTTTTATCCACTAGTATCTGCTATTATCTGTTCATGTAGTTGATATTTTCACCTGCCGTTTAAGGTACGTTTGTTTGCTGTTTTTATTTATTTCGTTCTTTTGTGTTTTATGTGTGCACAAGCTACTTTACTTGTATTTTTTTTGGAAACTTTTAGTTGTCCACCTTTCGTGGCATGTAACAATGCTATGATGTAGTTCGTGGCTCAACATTCTTCCTGTGATGTTTTCTGCACTCGTCTAGTCATGGTGTGGTCTTGCGCTTAACGAAAGTATCCACTCCTAGCCAGCATCTGTCCATGTTTGTACTTCAATGATAAAGTAATAAATTTTATTGTCTCCGCATGTAATTGCATGTGCTCCAAACTACGGCCATTGTGTGTAATTGAACCTTTTTTTGAATTCTTAAGAACTTTTCTGTTGAATTTTCAAGCATTTCAATTACAAGTTTCTGCTATAAATCTATCAAATGATCAATATAGAAAGTATAAAGGTTAAATTTATTGTTTTGTTCTATCACACTTGAGGCTCTTGATTTGCTACAATATGTACCATGGCATATTCAGAAAGATAAAAATAAATTTTGTAAATTAACTCAAACATTGCCAGAACAAAGTTAATTAATAAAACACCCATCTTAACTAATGAAATTTGTAACAGGTACTCTCTGAAAATAATATATATAACACACAGAATAGACTCTTGATTATCCGCGAGCCGATAATCCACTTTGCGGCTTAACAACGGCATATTCAGAAGGATAAAAATAAATTTTGTAAATTAACTCAAACACTGCCAGAACAAAGTTATTTAATAAAACACCCATCTTAACTAATGAAATTTGTAACAGGTACTCTCTGAAAATAACTGTGGAATGAACTATGTTTCTTTATCGATGCAAATGCACATCAAAATGTGTTCCTGATGGCGCGATGAGCTCAGTTACCTTGCAAGACAGAGAGCTGACAACCCCGCACAACTCGCTAGCCTAGCTGCCACCTGCCAGGTATAGCTGGAACCCGGCGTGACCGGCACATTCATCCTGCGTATCGCATTCCCACGGTCAGGGTCAGTTTTAGCTCGCCAGTAAGTAGTTACGTTCGGTTTTGTTTTCGCTCATTTTCAGTCAAAAAATGTCTGCAAAATGTAAACATGTGGTTTTAAATTTACAGCAGAAGCTGGAAATTATGAATAAACTTGAAGGAGGAAGTATAATAAAACAGCTTTAAATTATGTACGGAGTGGGAGAAACAACAATTCGGGCTATATGAAACAATAAATCCAAACTTATTGAGTTTGCGAGCAGTGAGGACTTGAAAAGTAGATTGGCGAATAGGAAAAGATGTAACTATTGACGTACGTGGAACTAGATCAGGCTATGCTGGAGTGGTTTAACCAGAAACATGCTGTGGGAATGCCAGTGTCGGGCTTAGTGTGTGTGAAACAAACCCAATATTTTTTTGAAGAACTGGGAATGGAAGGTGAAACTTGTTTCCTACATTAAACACTGTTTTCCACAAGCTGAAACAGCTGGCTGTATGCCACACACACTGGAACAGTGTGGGAGGTGTGTGTGTGATACGGGCAACATGCAGTTTGCTTTGCACATCATTGTTTCCTCTCTCCGGGGGGGGGGGGGGGGGGTGGTGGTGGTGTGGCCTGTTGCCTAGCAACTGAGTGGTGTCAGCCTGCCTTCCCTCTTACGCAACTTCAGATTCCAGTATCACTCTGTGATAAACACCACACACATCCCGCTGCATTGTTTGTATTAACTCTATCTGCGCATTTCTAGTAATGTTTGTGACAGAACTACCATGATTACCCGCTTATTTTACACACTTTATATTCCGGTTTTGTAAGTTAGAAACCAGGGGTGCATAAATTACACATTTTTTATTTCTAAATTTCTTGGTTTGTTAATAAATAATAGGGCACGGAAATTATGCGAGGCCGTAAACTATGCGGGTAAATACAGTAGTATGTCAAGGATAGGGTAGGTTTAGGTTTCACACTGAAACACTCAGTATTCAGTTACGACCATACAAAACTTAGTGTTGGAAATGTTGGATAAACTGTATTTTTCTCTTAGTATGCAGATTATCCACGATTTTTGGTTATCCGTGGCAATAACTCCTTCCATTATCGCGAATAATCGAGTCATATATATATATATATATATATATATATATGTGTGTGTGTGTGTGTGTGTAACTCAATAACTATTGCAATGCCCTTAAGTCTATGTTCTTTTATTACCGGGTACCTGAAGGTAATATAATATAAAAATATATATAAAAAATAAAACAATGAACAATGTTAATAAGTTAAACATCAAAGCTTACATATTTATACAAATAATAAAACAAGAGGAAATACTCACCTATGAGATTATAAAGCATACAAATATTTATTTATTTATTTATTTATTAAAAAAAGGTTCTGTTATTACATGCTTGTATGGCAACTTTTGGTAAACTCAAGTTATCATTACATACTTGTTGGAGAAATTAAATTAGTGTTATTCTCTTATCACATATATTCAATTAACTAAAAAGGATGTTTTGTGTCTACATAATAAGTTAAAATCACTTTGAATTTACCAGTAAGCTCAGTAAAGTCATATTCAATCAATACAATCTATACTTAGATGTTGTTCACTATGAAAATAATTTTTAATTTATCTTGTTTTAAAACATACTTAAAAAAAAGTATATTTTCACTTGTGTCAAGGTCGGATCACGCCACTATAGTATTTACTTAACACTTGAAACCCAACTCCATACACAGAAATCTTGAGCCCACCTTCCTTCTAGTGTATCATCCTTGGGTTGTAACGAAAGTACCTATCAGTGCTGGAGTTCACTTCACGAGGGTGATACATAACAAGTGGTAGCAGCAGCTGGTGGTTTCTGTTATGGATAGGAATTTTTTTCATGTACATGCTTCTTGTACTAGTACCCTTTGCGACTTGGGCATGCATGGTGATGGCAAGAGTTCTGTGTTCACTATAAACATAGGTTAAGAGTATGTAATTATATATTTTTTGCATGTCTTTTTTTAAGTGTGTGATACATGCAGTCATGGCATTTTCCATAGTGACATAACTCCTTTTAAAAGATGAGTGCACCTGCGAGTGCATCATCAGAAGGGTACAAGTCCTCGAACAAACTGAAGGTGCATATAGAAATCCATTACGATCTGCATTAAATAATAATTTTCTCATTTCATTAAGACTATTTAACTGGCATAAATGTTGATGCAGAATATTGATCTGCACTACTAAAATTATTATGTTACAAGAATTATAGGGTAACCTCAGTGATAAGGATGCTGGTTCTTACCCTAGAGTAAAGAATTTTTTAGCACATCTCAAAAGATGTGCTAATAAGACCTCCTCATAACCTCCTTACTACGTTTGCCGAGCAATTGTCTGAGGCTCAAGTGAATTCACTTCAGAGTATTGTAGCTCAAACACTGTCACTTTTTGAGGCTGTTATAATTTGGAGTCACTCTCCATCATAGTTCATTCAGTTATAGATGTCCCCACCACAACCATCACTTCTGTCACCCAACAGCTTGCCAGCATGAATTTTACTTCCTTCACAACATGAATCTGTCACTACCCAATCCATTCTTGTTAACCTAGTTGGCAACCTACCCATCTCCACCAGAACCTCAACCAAAATCCCATCCACTGCCATCCACAACACCCATCCAAACATCACATTCCTTTCACCCCACCACTGTTTGAAGTACACCTGTGCACATTTCACCCTCACCATCCTGCACATACTCATCAATTTTTGGCAAAATTACCCACCATCTTGAAACCATTCTGCTGTATAATTTCCCCGCCACTAATGGCTTGAGTGTACCCAGAATTTTCAATGTTTTAAAAACTATTTTCAGACTGCACTAAAGTAAAATTATACCAGAAGCACAACTTCTTAAAGTAATTTTTCCTTTTACACAAGGTCCTCTCAGTGAACGGACGAGTCTTGCCATGTCTCAACATATGGCATTTGATGCCTACCATGTGGACATATTACATTTTTTATCCCCTCAAGGTTGCGTGCTCAGTTGCAACTTAGAATGTTCAACAGGTTACAGGAACCTGAAGAAGCCCTTTCTGTCTTTGTGAGTAGTGTTAAAGTGGCTGCAATTATTTTACTTTTAAATTGACCTGAATCTGAAGTGGTGAACAAAATTTTAGAGGGCTTGGAAACTCAAGAACTTTCATGTTTAGTTTTATTTTCCCAACACATTTGCAGAATTAGATAGGGCTTGTATTCATTTCCAAAATATAACACACAGGTCATTGCATGGTCCAGACTAAGAAGAAGAAGAAAAAGCCTAATGATCCCTCCACCAAAGCTGTTCCTGAAGGAACTGAAGGAAAAAATCAGTCACAGGATGACAAATCAAAGGATGACAAATCCGCTTCACCCTCTAATTCTCTTGCCAACGAGCCTTCACGTATGTACTCTAAGAAGCTAGGCCACACCATTGACAAACTTCGCATATTAAAAAACAGGTCCTATGAGGGCAACATATGAGCAGTTCTCCTCGTAATGCAGGCAAGTTTGCCAATTCAGAATACTATGCTCACCTGTTCAATCATGTAAAACATTGTCAAAATTTTCAACAGTTGTTCGGTCCTTATGACCTCGTAAAAAAAAAAAAAAAATAAATTGAAGTATGTCATGTTAATTTCCATAATGTTGTGGTTATTCAAAAGGTTAGGACACCACATGTTGAGGTAAAATTAGAACAATTGTCAGTGTTCTTGTTGACTCTGGATCTGCTTGTAACATTGTCAGACTTTTTGAAAAATTAAAAGAATTAACATTAATTAAAGCTTTTGGAACATCGATATCCAATGTTACACTGCTTCCAGGCAGGCATTGCCAATTTCTGGTTTTGCCACTGTTAAATTAAGAATTTATAATTTTACATGGATTCATAAAAGCCTACTTTCTAGGTTTAGATTTCATTTCAGGCACAGACTTCATGGCTGTTACAGGCATAATATTCAAGATGAAAATATTATTTTTTTAAGTTTGCTCCAAACACAAAATACCATTGGTGGGCTCACTAACCAAACAAAGTACTTCTCATGTTGACAAAGCCGAGTCCAACCAGATCATAGATTCTTTTCAGCACCTTAACGAACAGCAATGTTCTACTATTGAAAAGTATGCAAAAACTTTCCTAAGGTACTTACTAAAGAGTTAGGTTTTACTAAATTACTAGATTACCAAAAAAGTTACTTAAAAAAAGAAAATGTCAAGTGTCATCTATATAAATTAGCATTTCCGCAGATGGAAATATAAAGGAACCAAGTAAAATATTTGTTAGACAAAGGAGTAACTGAGCAGTCTACTGCATAGTATGCTAGTCCCGCCTTTTTGGGGTACCAAAACTCAATGGGAAACATTGTATGGTTGTGTACTGCCGTAAAATTAAAATATTTAAATTGAATCAGTACTTCTTCCTGATCTCCATTCTGATTTCAATTGGTTAGGAAATACAATATTTCTTACTACAAATGATTTGAACGTGGTGTAACACAAAATTTTCCCCTATCAAAAAACTCAACACCAATCATTAGTTTTTGGATTCCTTGGAACTTGTATCAGTTTATTCGTGTGCCATTTGGCTTGGTCACGGGCGCCCAAGTACTTACCAGCCTTTTGGATATGATTTTTCCTGATGTCAAATTTAAATTTGTGTAGTATTATCTGGATGATCTTGTTATTTACTCAGACAGTTTTGAGCAAAATTTAGAACACCTAAAGAAAGCACTCGCTCATTTAGAAAAGACAGGTCCCACTGTTAACCCTTCTAAGGTTAGGTTTACTGTGCAAGAAATTTAATTTTTACGAGACAGAATTTCTTCCAGTGGAATTTCTATTGACCCTGATAGGACTAAGTCCATTAGAGATTTTCCCCCACCACGTGATGTGAAAGACTTTGCAAGATTCATTGGTATGATAAATATATTCCAAATTTAGCTGAAAAGGTAGGACCACTTAACAAACTCAGAAAGATATCTGTCAAATTTGAATGGTGTGAGGAGCAGCAAAAGGCCTTTGACACACTTAAAAATGACATATCATACAACCTCCCGAGTTTCATATGCCAGATTTCAGTAGAGTTTATCCTCCAAACTGGCCCTTCTAGGCAAGCTATTGGAGATTGATGGCTTAGGAGATTGATGGCTGCCATCAGCCAATTGCTTTCGCTTCTCGTACTCTCACTCCCCCAGAAAAGAAATCATTTACAATAGATGAACTAGAAAGTTTGGCTGTATTACTATTGATAAATTTAGGCAATATCTTGAACCTGCTGAATTTCTTCTTGAAACAGACAACCAGGTTGTGATGTGGCTTTTGGCTCATCCACGCCAGTTAGTAAAAATTGGTAGATGCATTGTAAAAATTTCTTCCCTGAAATTTAGAGTACAACTAATTAAAGGTACTCAAAATGTCACTGCTGATGCATTGTCTCGTATGTTCGATGGTACAAATGTTGAATCTGACATCCTTCCAAATTGAAATGTTCTGTCAAGTTTTCCAATAGCTTTTACTGATATTGAAGAACACCAAGAAAAGAATAGCAATTTGAGTCAAATCATTTCAAATTTAAAATATCAGGCATTGAATATAAACCTTACTTTCTTTCTAAAGGACTCCTGTGCTGTAGGTCTCGTGACAAAAAGGAAGTGCATAATCACCTGAAAGCAATGCTTTTTTAATATTTTCATTTATCACATTTTGGTGCTCATCTAGGAACATACAAAAAAATTCAGGTTATTTGACAGAATTTCATTTATAAGGGAATGGATGCTGAAATTTCTGAAAGACTAAAATGTTGCGAAATTTGTGCTCTGAGCAAGCCAGCACAGAATACACATTTAGGTTTTCTGTCTTCAGATGTAGCTTAAAAAACCTATGCAGAAAATGTTAATTTATTTTGTTGGCCCCTTTCCTAGAAGCAAATTTAGAAATATCATGTTGTTAGTGAGTGGTGTGCTTTCGCTAAATTTGTAACATTAAGTCCACTCAGAAAAGCTGATGCTATCTCCACCATTCCGGTTCCTCAAACATGTATTTTTCAAAATTTTGGTACACCTTCATTTACTGTTTCGGATAACGGTTCTCAGTTAACCTCCAATCTGTTTAAAAATGTGTGTTTTTCTCATGTCATACGCCACATAACTTTATCCCCATATAATCCTCCTCCTTTGTATGTGAAGAGTTTCAATCGAAACCTTCGTTCAGCACTCATTGCCTTTCATGCGATGGATCAGACAAATTGGGATAAGAATTTTTCTTGGCTTCAAAAGTCTTTCATCTTTGTCAAACACGAATTTTGCAAAACTAGCCTATTTAATCTCATGTTCTCTTTTAACTCAAATAACCCTTTATCAAATTTGTGGCAACTAAATAACTTGTTGCTGAATGATCCTAAGTATGTTTGTGATGTTTGGGCATCTGCCCTCAAAAATTTGAAGCGTGCTTATTTCAAGAGCCAAGTATAATAAAGGTCACATAGACAACTCTTTTCATGTAGGTGATCTTATTCTGTGTAAAGCGCACCCTGTCAGCAGGGCAGTTGATAAAAAAAATGGCAAAAATTTCTTACAATTGGTTGGGTCCATATAAAATCCAACATTTTCTGATGCCAGTCATTGCCGCTTTAGGTGATTCCAGTTCAGGAGAATTGATTAGAAGAGCTTATGTCTTTCATATGAATAAATTTCATGTAGCAAAATATTTTTTTTGTGCTGTTTAGGAGCTGCAGACCCTAACTGTGCACTTCTCATTAATTAATTCTCAGCACCTTCTGTTATTTGCTTGATCCTGTGTTCAACATGTTCATGGACTGTTCACCCATCGAACCAGGTCATTTTTAGGATCTATGTCTTTTGTGTGCTCACTCTAACAAAAAAAAAACTTGCAGTACAAATTTAAGTTGTTTTTCATTTAAGTTGTATTGTTTCTTATATAATTTTTTTTGTCCTGTTGCAAGAGTCTCTTATATTGAATTTACACACATGTGCGCATGCACACACACACATATATATAAATGAACTATTGAAATTTTTGTGGTTCAATGTCCAGTTATTTTGGGTATTTAATACTTGCTTGGGTGTTGAACTAGATAAGTTTCTACGTAATTTTTTTAAAATGTGAAACTCTTGAGTGTGTATTTGGATCATGAGCTGTGTGTCATCTAAAAATAATTACTATATTTAGTTTTTGGAGTTATTTGTCCTTTTGTGGGTTTAATGCAAGAGTATTTTATTTCCAATTCCTGTCAGGTATTGGTATTCACAGTATAGTCTTTTGTTTGTCACCTTACTCTTTAAAGGGTAAACTTTTTTGTCAGTTTTCCAGGTTTCCCGATGTTGGCCCTGGGAATTTTGTTGGCGGTTGTCAGTGGGTTGTACGTTTTGTCTGCGATGGTAAACCCCCTGAATTCAGGAGTTATTTTTCAAAAGTATGACGGTATCACTTTTTCAGCCAATTTGTACTCAGTAGTGCTAATTTCAATCTAAAGGTACTTAAAGAAAAATGTGTTGAATTGGACATAATGTTGAACACTATTCTGAACGTCTAGCAGAAATTTCAATTGGACAATTGTTATTTTGATCAAAATTTCTAATTTGCCTTAAGAAAATTGGAAGACAACCTCGGTGCATTCAAAACAGAAGTGAGTACTCCGACTTCACTTCTTCCTCAGTCCCGCACAAAATGAGGAATGTTAGATTTTGGTGGAAACAGTTTTTGGAGCTTTGGATGATGACAACCTTCAAAATTTTGAAAAATATCTTGATTTTATTGAGGATAAACAAGACAAAATTTTGATCAATGTTGCCAACCATATTATTTTAATTAAGGATTTAGAGGACTGCATTCTTAACACAACAAATGTGATCAAAATTTGCCACACATTACTTAGATAATATAAAGGACTCATTCTCTTTTCAACCAAACAACATATAAATTATGGGATAGGATTATGATACAAGGTTTTAGGTTGGATTTGAGCATTATGCTATTAAGAGTAAGTGAAGCTTTATCTAGCACTAGGCTAGAACGTTTTTATCTTAAACACAGCATTGAAACCAGTTTCCATGGACGGTTAAGTTCCACTCTGCTGAATTGCAAGGATTTTATTGCTCTACTCAATCAGATCCAACTGCTAATTACCCTTCCCCTACACATGATAGCACCTGTCACTTTTGGGAATCTCTTTTTCTACTATGGATTCAGTACTGTTCAGGCCATATTTTACGTTTCTTCACTGAACGTTATGTGCCCTTAGCAAACAAAGATGTATTTCAAAGTTATAGTGTTTTTGTATTTCCTGTACTTGTGCCATATTTGTTATTCAAGGTATAAGACTCTCTGATTGTGAGTATAGATAGAAATCATTTTGCCACCATTTCTAAGAATCTGTTATCTAAGTGTAAAACCTATGGCATAACTATTTGTTCTTCAGGCTTCCTGTTTTCTGATGCACATATGGATAGTTGCGAATTCAATTTGTTTTCTGGTAAAACGCATCTGGACTTTTGTCATAAATCTTTTGTATCCCTTGACCAGAAAAACTCACGCTCTCTGGCCGTTTTCTACCAAATTCACTATTGATGTCACTTTACTATGTAGAACAACCTTAGATGCTCAACCCTCTTTTACTCTATCCTTATCTGGAAGTGGTTTTATTAGCAATGCTTCATATGGCGACATTGTCAGTTAACTTTTGGCCAAGTGAATTCAGCCATCCATTTTATCAATTTCTTCCTGTACTTCATTTTCCCAAACTCATTTCAAACCTCACTTATTTCCCAATTCCAAATCTGCCTAAGCTTGCTCCCAATGATTCCCTTATAAAAGACCTTGATTACCTTCTTGCTTTGCACCCCCATGGTACCAATTTCCATGATGATATGGATCTCCTTCAACCCCAACCTTCCCTCCCACCTCAACACACCAGTGTTATTTCCATTAGTTTGTCTACTCTTGCTGTATGTGACATCATATTTGTAATTATTTTCCATAGCAGTGAATGAGAAAGTGGCTTGGATGGACATATATATTCGTTGTTTGCACGAGCAGTGTGAAGCATGTCAGACAAATATATTTTTCTTAACCACATGTCATACATAAGTATGTACAAATATGTACACCAATAGCAGTGGAAGGGTTAGGGCACCACCTACCTGATGCTGTTTAGCACGTTCAAGGCAGGATATATGCATTCAGTATTCCAAGGCCTAGGAGGTGAAAAAAAACCATTCATGTAACATTATATAAATTTTCTCACTGACTTCCAGCTGATAATAATGTCTGAATTATCAACTGCTCTCATAGTTTCATCGTAATCAACTATGCACTTGGGTTTCAAAAATTTTTCTGTTGTCTTTTGCTGAATTTCCAACATGTCTATACTACAACATATTGCCAGTAGATTATCACACCACTTTTGTGCTAATAAGTTATCAGATGTCTTGAATGTTTTTACTCTACTTTTTATTTTTCCTTTCATTTTTGCATCTGTTTTCAGGTTTTCCTCATTGTGCCTCTTGTTATGAAGCCACACAAAGAGTGTAGGCAGGGCTTGTGTACCAGTTGTTAAGAAATCCTAGTTTGTATTTGCCCATTTCTTGTGGCAGGAATGCTCAGATGCAGGGATGTTCTGAACAGTGAAATCAAAATATTTATTGGTTTCTTTGCAATATGTTCCATCAGTGATGTTAAGAAAATTATGTAAAAAAAAATTCAGAATATGTTTCTGCGTGTCTCTCACTGCTTTTATTCCCAGAACTATTATTATCAGGTATGATTTCTTGGTACAAATTCTTGTTGTCTCATTATTACCTATTATTCCTATTTTTTTTTTTTTATGTTTTGGTTTGCCTTTGTGCACTTCTTTACTTGCATCACTTTACGATGGTCAACTGGCAAAAAGTTGGTGAGCTGGTGCTGGAGTCGTGGATGTAGAAGGCCAAAATGAATCCAGTGACTTATCAGTTTCCCAACCATCATCCTTAACAGATGTGTTGCTCAAATTGTCACAGTCATTTTCTGCTAACATTGCCAATAAATTGTTTGTTAATTTTTCGCATGCTTTGGGAAAGTTATGTTTACACAATGTCAAACACCTCTATATATGCAACTTGGAAACTTTATACAAAAGAGGATGATAAATGCACAGTAAAGCACCACCAACGTAAAACTAAATGGAACAATATTTTATTAATATATTTATTTATTTTCATACAGTAGACTGTACAGTATTAGATATGTCAATTGTTAATTACACAATATAAACATACATAAAGTAAAAAAATACACAATGTATTATATATATATGTGTGTGTGTGTGTGTGATTTAAAAAGTGAATACACTCAATAATAATATTACAGAGTATTGGATAACGTTTCAGATGATAGCCCCTAAGTTAATTCACAATATACACATACATCAGTATATCCACCCATAAGATATGAAACTCATAAGGGCAGACTTATGATTTAAACATGGAAATGACAGTCACTGAATTAATAAACAATACACAAATACAACAGTATATATACATAAAAGCCATAATATTTATAATTGCAGAAATATAATTCATATATATTGTACCTATAGAACAAAGAAAATAATGACAAATAATTTTATTTTATTCAACTTGGGTGTATAGGAAAATGATATTTTCATTTATTTTAGTCTGTACTTTTTTTAAATATTCACTCAAGGAATAAAAGTGGTGTGTGTGTGCAGAAAATGTTTGATCTTATATTTAAAAGTACTAGAGACACCTATGAAATATAGAAGGAAATTTGCTGTCACAAATCAAAGTCTTCACAATTTCACAGAAATAGTACAAGATGTCTGTAAAACAAAATATTTGCATTAGGTATGAAACAAATGTCAAAGCAATTGGTCAGGGAAGAGAAAGTATATTTCTTTACAATAAAAGAAAGTCTTAAATGTGCTGGTTGTAAATCAGTCATCATCAATGGTGTGTGACAGTTGCACATGTATGAGTGATAGGAAAATAATACAAACTACTGGCGAGAAAAATAGCTTTATATGAGACAGAAAATCCAGCACAAAATCATGCACGAATAACATTTCTGTAGTGCCAGAGATAGTCACTAGATATTATTTAGTTATAAACAAATAATTACTTCCATAGCAGTGAATGCGAAAGTGGCATGGATGGATGTATATATTCGTTGTTTGCACGAGCTGTGAGATGCATGTCAGACATATATATTTTTCTTAAGCACATGGCATGCATAAGTATGGACAAATATGTACACCAATAGCATTGATAGGATTAAGGGTACCACCTACCTGAAGCTGTTTAGCACGTTTGAGGCTCAGAAGCAAACAAGCAACAAGGGCAACCCTGACACATACACACAGCGCCCCATCATTTCTAAGTGCAAGGTGTTGGTATACAGTGTTTCCATTGTCTTGTTTTAACTATTGGATGTAAGCAGTCACTGTATCATTTTATTACTTGAAAGTATAAAGCTATGTTCACTGTAAGTTCCTCTAATAGTTTTGCATGTTTCCAACCAGTACGTGAGACACAACAGTGCAAGAAAGCTATTTTAGCTATTTTGGAGAACTTAGAATTGCATGATGTAGGTAGGTAGATAATTAGGGCTTAACATCGTGTAGTTAACGAGGTCATTAGAAATGGAGAAAGTTACTTAGAGAAGCAGAAATGGGATATAAATTGGCCATGGCCTATTGTCACCATGTGAAATCCCCTTCCTGGTGCAGCTAAACCCCATTTTCTAGCGGCGGCGGATGAGGTGTTCGTGGTATGAATGGACGAGAGGGCATGAAACCAGACAAGTGAAGGCTACTGTGCATGAGAGCGCTTGTTGAACTCTAGAACATTGTGGACTGGTGGGATCTACACTAGACTCAGGTGGGACTGAATGAACATATGATAGAGATTATATTATAAATTTTGTAACTGTCAATTATGGACATATAATTAATACAATAATTGAATAATTTTGATACACTGTCTATTGAGACAGATTTTTTGATTATTTAATTACATTAATTGATAGAATTCATTAACTATAAACAGCAAGTGATTCCAATATGTTGTGAGGATTAGGGCCAAGAGAATTATGTTTGTAGATATTGTAAATAAATTTAGGAAATTATAGTTATAACTTTTATTTAATTAAAACCTCCATTCCTTAACGAATCACATTTAGCCCACTGACTTTTGAAAAAATTGTAACACTGATGTAAGAAATGTGGAATATATGCATTTAATTAAAAATAATAAAATAAAATTATTGTAATCAAGATTTGAGTATGATATTTACAGGTAGCATAATTTTGTAAATATAATAAAAGTTGCAGTAATAGATACATATATTATCAAGACATTTGTGGATGCTTACAAGGAAAATGTCAGCAGACATGGAAGCACTTCGCTCTTTAATGGAAGGGTTAAGTAGCAAAATAAGTAGTGTTAGGGAATCTGTAAATAGTTAGATTAGTAATGTAAATGAAAATGTAAATAATAAAATAGATTTTTGTCATGAGCTATTATTCATTTATTCTTCAAAAGGATAACTGTGTGTTTTTTAAGATATATATCTTGCAAAAAGAGCATGATAATGTACAAGTTTGAAAATCAGAAAGAAATTAAAAAACACACACTTATCCTTTTGAAGAATAAATGAATAGCTCATGACAAAAGTCTGATCTAAAGATTTGTTACATTCGACAAAAATTGTAAATCATCTGCCAAGCTAATAGTAGCCAAAACAGCGATATTGCTTACTTATTTTATATTGACAAAAAAAAACAATGGATAGATTCTGAATAGATCAACACGTCTGAAAAATATGGAGTAGGTTTTTTTTAATTTAAATTTTAACCAGATTTGAAATACTTTCTTTCAGTAGTTATTCAACTCTTACATAAACTTCAAATAATAACGAGAGTGATTAAAAGTAAACTTGAGCTCTCTTAAGATCTTGTTCACTAACCTATAAGAGCCACCATAAACAGATAAGTTTTCTTACCAACAAAGAAAGAAACTAGTGAAAAGTATTATGATTTATAATTCAACATAATGACAATAGCAGGATGTTATCTTGCTATACAATCAGAATACAAAAAGGTCAAAAGCCGAAAAATGTCAAAACATTAATCTGATTTAAAAAGGCCCCTTTGTATAAAACTACACTTTTAGGTTAGTTACCGTTAAACACCACTAGAACAAACGTTTGTTAAAACATACAGCTCGGATATAGACCTTGGCAATGTCCAGGGAAAAAAAAAATTATTAGTTTAATAATAAATAGTGTTTATTAATAAATATCTGTTAAAACCATGGCCAAATCAGACGACTAAATGTTACTGTGTTCCAATATAAGAGAGAGAAATATATATAACCTAAACTTAACTTGCATTTACTAACACCAATACTCATAACCAAATTTAACATCCAACTTAAACCTACGATACTCAAAGGTTTGTCCAACAAGCAATAACAATTGGCTTAACTAATCGGCAAAACAACTCAACCTAGATCTTACTGCTGTAGGTTAGAATACTCGACGGACAAAATGATTATTACTGGCTTAACCCACAACAAATGAAACAAAAAAAAATCTCTTGAATAAAATAGTAACACCGACCTGCAAGACCTAACGTTAAGCCCATGAGATACTTAGCGGCTAGATCAGAACTTTTGTACCACACACACACACACACACACATAAAGCAAAAAAATATATTTATCAATAATGACTAAATCATAAAAGAGACAGTGTCTTACCTCAGGACTGTACCTCTCTGACTGAGAGGTTATGAACTTGCTAACAAACTTAACTCAAACTTAAGGCCTAAATTTAACTACTATTTATAGGTTGACCGGGGCCATTCCTCCAGAAACTTCCGAAGGAATGCCCCGATCAATCAAAAGGAACTACACAAAACACTTAACTCATATTCTGGTGATTTCCTGGCCCTCTCTCCAAGGCTGCGTAACTGCTGCTTCACGCCATCATGCCATCTTCTACACGACTTCCATACGAGAACAACCCACCACTCCCCACTCTCGCTCCTCTTTTGTTGTCCTGGCGTGTCTTTGGCCTCAGCCAATCAGCACGCACTGAGAGTCCACCTGGCAATCACGTGCTACCAGAAACCTACTACCGTGCTTCCTCCTTTACCCTTGGTTGCCCAAGGGTCCCAGCTGACAGAATCAGCTGGTCGCCTACCGCTTTCCCCTCTCACAACCTTGAAACTTCGCGGCCGCTTGTTCAAGCACAAAGCTTCGCCTGTGACTGCTCAGGGCTTGGCCTCGAAAACATCTGGACTGAGGTATCTCGAAACTTCGAGACACGCCCCAAATGAAAAAAAAAATTTCTGAACAGGAATTTGCTGTGTTTATTCCCAATACGAATTCTTCCAGGCTGTCTGGAAGCCTCTACAAGAAAAAAACTTGCAGCTACCAACACACACTGTCTGGAGCTTTCTCTAAACTGCTAAAGGCCCGAACCAAAATAAAGAGGACTGCGTGAATTCCATTATCATAACTTGCTATAAAATGAAAAGAAACAAAACAAAACTAACAAAATATTAAACATGTATCTGAAACACAACCAAACTTTAAATTTTTTTAATAAATAAAAAAAAAATGAGGGGAGAATCCCTATAAAAGTATCTTAAAAAAATTAAGAAAAAAAATTTTCTTACTATTTTCACCAAAGCTAAATTTTTCAAATGCTACTGTTGTTAGTCATAAATGTGATGGCTTTTTCGACGAATAGCGCCATAGGTTGGCGAAGTAGACATGTGATAGTTATGATGTGTTTAGAGCACTGCCTCTTAGGTTATTTGATTTGTTGACAGAGGTTTGGTTAGTTTTCTTTTCGGGATGCCGATTAAATTACTTTTGGAAACCATTTTGTTGCTGGGAACGTTCATGTCATTTTAGACACAAAGTGTTTTGTTAAATTTAATTAATCGTTTGAAACTGTTACAATTATACTCACAGAGCAATAATTTTGTATTTTTACTGTTTTAAAACAGTAATAACGTTTAGCTGCAACAGTAATGTTTTAGACGTAAAGTTTTCAGTTTTCTGCCGCAGAGTTCTGAGCGAGATTCGTCGTCAGGTTAACATCGCTTGCTGCGGCATGAGCCGCAACAATTGGTGGAGTTAGTTTGCGCGATGGCCATGAGGTAGCCACTAGATGTTTTGTTTTGACTCGTCAAATTTTAAATTAGTTTTTATTAATGTGTTATGTGCCGCGTTGTAACAAATGTTAAAACATTTTTTAAAAGTAAATTGACCACGGCGAAACTGATAGGACCGAAAAGAGACATGAATCACATTTCTGAAGTTAAAAAAAAATTGCAGATAATGTTACAGTAACCAGACAAGTTTGTGGAGTAGTTGAATGTGCCCAACAGTAGATAACAGCCGAGTTCGAGACATTCTGCCGCTGCCACAGTAAGAGCAAGAGACATAAACAGTGGACGATGCTTGATGCTGTGACAGCTTAATTTATAACTTGAAAGTAATCTTTCTTAGACTAATTGATTAATTTGTATTTTTTTTCAGGAGCTGCTTATTGTTTTTTTTTTTTTTTTTTGGCAGAGGAACAGACAATTGTTTTAAACTTTTAAAAAGGAAACGGGGAAATGACATGAAAATTTGCCGGGCTTAAATAAGCTATGGCTGGGACAAAGAAAAATTTGAAAGCACAGACAGTAGAAGACAAAATAGGCTTTATTTTGTTTCTGTCACTAATTCATGCGAAGATGAAGCTGTGTTAAAATCCCAGTGAAAATTATTTTTCTTCTTTAATTTTTGTACTGAAACATGTTGTGTTAGTACACATTTGGATTATTACGTTTTGAGATTTTACTTATAAGGTTAGTAGTGAAAGTCCAGTAATTCTAGTTTTCAAATTTAGGAAATTTTCTAGCTACTTCACCCAGGAACTTCTTTTTACAAAGGTTACTGATGTTTTTACTATTGTTTTGATGTGTGTTTACCTAGCTTCATTATAAGAGTTTTGTTTTGGGATAATTCTATCCCAAACATCAAGTATGTTTTTTGTTTGTCTTGTTAAGAGACAAATTCAGGTTAGGATGCAGCAGCTTCACTGGTGCTGTACAGTCAGGTTTCTGGAATGGACCATCCAAGAAGGAGGTGGTTGTCCAGAAGGGGAATGTGGGTCGTGGAACCCACATTCTGCTGTGGAAGGAAGGGATCTGTTCTGAGAGCGAGAACATGCAGTGAAGGTGGCTTGCCCAAAGAGTAGTGGACATCCACCTAGCCTGCCATGGAACAACAGGATGTGCCGGAGAAGAAGTGACCACCCCTTTTGCTAGTTCCCTTTTGTTCATCATAGATAGTTAGGGTTGTTTATAGTAGAAGGAGAGTTGTATTTGCTGTTAATTGAGATTGGTTGCTTAATTGAACTTATTTTATTTATTGTTGTTTGGTATTGGTTTTTGAATACTAAGTTACCTGTTTCTTAATGCTACACAGAGACCGAATTGAATTTTTTAAAAGTGAAATATTCAAAGTTGTTAATTATTTTAGCCAATTTGGAATTTCTGAGTTAAAGGCTCATTAATTGTTGACATTTAAACAGTCCTAAGAGAGGATAATGAATTTAGATGTTGTTTATTTAGTCATTAGCTGTTGGAATAGCAATGAGAAATTCAAGTTTTAGTCGTGAGGACCTAGAAGCAGAGGTTCAGAGTTTATTAATCGTTAGGGCCTCTAAGTGTTCCAAGCCTCTACGTCTTCTTGGAACATAGTCTGATGAGCTGGGAAAAACAAAAAAATTTACATATTAGAAAAGAATTTGCTGTAATAAAGTGATGGTTGAAGGGTCTTCACAGAATACCTTGTTTGCAATAAGTTAAGAGTAAGTTGGTAAAGTTAGGTTTAGAATCTTTAGTTCATAGTTTTGTTTCAGCCGCAATGAGGATGAAGAGCCATCATCAGTCACTATGTTTTTTTTTCTTCAGATGACGAGGCTAAGATTAGTAGCCTGTTTTTGTTAGCTGCCAATCGTTTATGAAATCCTAGACACTGAATTATAAGGATTTTCGTAAGAATAGCAGCCAAAAATATGAGAGTTAAGATGTATTTGTTTAAGTTAAATAGATAAGATCTTATGTAAGCTATACATTATAAATTTTAATTTTTAGACGCTGTGTTAGTGAAGACCTTCAAACCCAAAAGTTGTTAAATAAATTTAGATTCTGATGGAGAGTGAGGAGTTACTGTACTGTAGCCACTTAAATGTAAGGGTTTATTATAGTTTTATAGGTTTTGTTGTTGTTGTTTGTTTATTGAAGGGGTTTAGATGTAGTTAGATGGGTGGGGTTAGGAGTGGGCTAGCCTGTCTCTCCTCTCCCTACCCCTATCTTAGCTGCAGAAAAGGGACCATCATGAGTGTTCGTCGTGTGCAACATAAAACAACAGAGAGGATGGGACTCCCATTTGGTGTGTGTGACAATGGACATTCTTCTCGAGTAGCAGTTCTGTGTTAGGATGCTCTTATATGAGGAGATGGACTGGACGCAGCTACAATGGGTCGAGCCGGCATCTGCGACAAGGTTGGATGAGGTGACTCTTGGCTACTTCAGGGGTGAGATTCTTGGGCCTTCTCTGCCTGAACCCAATATCGTAGCCAGTCAAGCCCTCATCCTCAGAGTAGCCGACCCTGCTTCCAGTTCCACCGAGTGGTGTTGACAGTGTGGTCGGGACTCCTGGCTGTTCCAGGAAGGGAGGGGTTACATATCATCAGGGCAGTATTCAGGCATGTGCAACACATGCAGCTGCACGGAGTAGAAAAATTTTGAGGGCGGCAAAATATTGCCCCCGGAAATAAAAGTTTATTAATCATTTTGAAATCTGTCTTACATTAGCATTTTAGCATTTTTTCCGACATTCACCAATTAATTGACAAAGTGTCAAAACAAATATGTTTTCTACCAGTTCTGGCATTAAAATAGTATTAGTGCATCACTTCACCTTGAGATGGCACCACCTATATAATTAGTGAACCATGTAGATAGCTTCCCACGTGGCAGACTGCAAAAGACGGAATTTGACGCAGATGCAGTCATGTGTGGTGTCCTTAGTCATTCAAGGTTATGTTGGCATTTCATGGTTCCATGGGGTTCTTAACTTAAAAGTTAAGGCATTTTATACAAGTAGGCCTGTTTAATTGTTCACAGTGAAGTTATTTCTGTATTTGATATAACGAAAAGTATATTCAGTTTTCAAAATTCTACAATAATTTCATAGCGGTTTTTTCCATTAAGTTCAAGGGATCTAAATGGATGGACGATACAGGTTAAGTGGTGCTGCACATCATAAGAAAGCTGAAGAAAAAAGAGAGGGGGAGAGTAAACATTTACAGAAAATACCTCGACTGGACTCATATTTTAGTGGTAAAAACAAGAGTGAACAGTGTAGGCCTGAAAATGCGGATGAAATTATAGTTCAAAACAATAAACGCAAGGCAGAAGTTGAAAATATTGGAGTTCTGGAAGGATGTGAAAAATCTATGCTCTCTGAAGCAGTGAATTTTGATATTTTTGTTCCCAGTAATGATCCATTTTATTGTAAAAACACTGACCAGGCTCTGGTTTATTTGACAAAAAATTATATAAATCAACACAAAGATGCTGAGTTTTCTCAGTCCTCAAAGCAATATACCAATGCATCACAATTATTTTGCAGCAAAAAAATAGTCTAGAGTGTTTTAGGGATTGGGGAAATTATCAACCGTGAATATCATGTTTATTCTCCTAACCAAAGATCATTGTTCTGTGCCTCTTGCAAACTATTCGGTGGTGCATCTCGGTTTGCAACATCTGGTTTCACTGATTGGAACTATGCCGGAATACAAATAGCTAAACAAGAAAATTCTACCTTGCACCTTGACTGCTTGTTAAAAATAAGGGGGGGGGGGGGGGAAGGTGATGAACATAATTGACAAACAATTGCTCAACCAGCATAAACATGAAGTTACATATTAGAGACATGTGCTAAAAAGAGTTATTTCTGTAGTTAAGAAGCTAGCTTCTAGAGGACTAGCATTTCATGGAGACGAAGAGGTATTTGGCTCTGTGAAAAATGGAAACTTAATGATGTATATTGAGTTAACTGCAGAGTATGATTGCTTTTTGGCTGACCACACTGCAAGATTTGTAACCATGGAAAAGAATTTACTTCGCACTTGTCACCAGCAACTTATGAAGATTTCATACGTTTAATGGAGAAGTCAGTGAGTGAAAATATAGATAATGAAGTCATTTTTTTTTCAGTCATACTAGAGTCTACACCAGATATATCCAGTAACGACCAGCTAAGTGTAATCGTCATATATGTAACTGATGATGGGCACTCAGTTGAAAGATTCCTGTTTTTATAAATAATACAGGCCATACCGGAAAAAAGCTTCTTGAAGCAGTTTTGAATTCTTTAGAACTACATGGTCTGAAATTTGATAACTGTAGAGGTCAGTCATACGATAATGTAACCAACATGTCTGGAGTATAATCAGGCTTGCAGGCAAGACTCTAGGACTGAAACCCTCTTATATTATTTATTCAATGTTCAGCTCACACGCTGAATCTTGTTGGCTCACGAGCAGTGGAATGCTGTAAAACTGCAATCTGTTTCTTTGAGTTAGTTCAAAGTTTATACAACTACTTTGAAGATTCCACATCGAGATGGAATACCTTGGAAACATCTTTTGATTCTGCATGAAATCACTGTCAACAACTCAGTGGTGTGCACATGAAGATGCTTGAATGCCGATTAGAAAGCAGTGCTTTCTGCATTAAGAACAATTTCATAAAATGAAAAGGGTAAAGTTAGATGTAAAGCTGAAGGTCTTCTTAGAAAGTTAAGTAGTATTCAGGTAGTTTTCATGACATCAGTGTGGGTTTGTATTCTGCAGAGTTTGGCAAAGCAAGAACAAAACTGCAGGGCGAGGATGTGGACATTTCTACTGCTGATGAAATGTATGACTCTCTAACTATGTTTTTAACTGAGCTTCAGACTTCTTTTCCCATATACAAGGATTCAGCTGAAAAGAAACTATGCAGATTAGGAATTCTGAATCAGTTCCAAAATTATAGATGTACACTGCACTCCAGCAACAAACTGTTCTGCTGAAAGGTTATTTTCTGTTTTAAAAACAAATTAAGAACTATCTACAGACAGCACACAGTCTGCTTAACCCCCTCCTTTGTTTGCGCACAGCAGCTCCCCAAAAACCACATTTTTGGTAAACATGAACCTTAATTGTGGGGCACAAACCCCACTCCCGGAAATGGGGGAAGGGGAATCAGCAAGTATAACTGTTCCCTTTCCCTATGGGCCATTCCTCCTTCCTCACAGTTTGAATGTAAAGCATTTAACGGGGCAAACTTTTGTTTTTAATTATGAGGCACAACCCTCCCCCCTCCTTGGAACTGGGGGGGGGGGGGGGAGGTGGATGGCAATTATAACTGGCACCTCTCCCCCCAGGGCACTATCAATCCCCCTAGGCCCGCTCCCCCCTCCTCCTCGTTTTCGCATAAAGCATTTAAAGGGACAAACTTTCGTTCTTGAATAGAGTAGAACCTCATTAACAAAACAGTCATATTCCAACTTGTTACTCCCATTTTTACATGTTCTTGACAGCAAATCAGCCACCTACATTTTAGTTCTAAGCACATACACAATGTTTAAATTATAACTTAATTTAAATTTCAATATTGTAACCTAGGTGTTACTTTATGAACATCTTTAACAACAATATTTACAATATGCTTATTGTCTGCAGAGTAATCTACAATCCATATATAAATTGATGAAATTTATCTAAAGCATAATATATTGCCAAAAAGTCTTTCTCTATTTGTGAATTTTTTTTTTCCACGTTAGTGAGTAATCTCTAAGCAAATACTACAGGATTTTTTTCTAATCTATCTTAAAACTACAGATTTTAAATCGGTCTCTCAATTATTTTCTTTTTAACCACTTGAAATGCCGCTATTTGCTCATGAATCCACTGCCAAATTACATTTTTTTCTTGTCAAATCACTCAAGGACTCAAGGGCTAAGTCAACTTGAATATATTAGGAATACATTTCGCAAGGCAATTTACCATTCCCGACACATTTAATAACTCTTTTTAAGCCTACTTTACGAAGGAACAAAAGGTTTATGTGATCATTTTCCTGAAAGTGTATGTGCATGGGTCCCCCTAAAATATTTTGTTGAATACATTATTAATTTACTACAACGTATATTTATCCAGTATGCCCACAGTTGCCAAGTGGCTTCAGGAAGAGATTTTACAAAACATTCTATGATGATGTTGGCTGCCAGTATTATCTTAGCACCACTGACTCTTAGCTTAATTTATACTCATATTACTGTAGAATATAATGTAAAACTCTGTACTATACATGGCACTGCAAAAATTTTGACACTTAAAAGTTAAAAACATTATTGAAAGAAAATTATGAAGAGTGGAAGATTATTCAGCAAGAAAATGCAATGTGGTTTGACACTACTGCCAGGAACACATGTCACAAAAATTGAGATTACATTCATTTGGACAAAAGTTACAGAAGGACCTCCTCCACCTAGCATGTCATCACTATATATTAAAACTTATTCTTGCAAGTGTGATCAATGAGGCTAAAATCAATGCATATCTTCTGGCCCTGATATAGCCATTTTTTAACAATTTAAACACTACTGGAATAAGACTGATCAATCAACTTATGAAAAAGCAACCAAAAATTCAACAGTTTGGCAGCTTTGAGAGATGAAGACATTGTGACACAATTTGCAGCTAAAAAGCTTCAAGAGACTCAAGTCAGAGAAGAATACAGAGAATTTATAGAGTTTGCAATTATCTTCTTGGAAGGCATTCCTCCATGAGGAGTACATTTTATATATCCTGGCTCTCTTCATATAGATAGATGGATGGCAAAGGCATTGTATTATTTCAAAATTAGGATGTGTTGTGGTCAATTTAAATTCACTAAAATGGAAGAAAATGGACTGTTAAGCATTTGTATTTTTCTTGTGCGTATTGATATTAAAGCTTGGTTTACCGCTTCTGTTACTATTTCAGCACCATCTAATGACCTTAGTTTACTGCAGCCGCTTGGTGCTTATGAAACAGTAAACGCTGCTGTCTCTAAAGTTTCCAGCAAAACATTTGAATGGTAATTGTAGTATTTAAGCGAAGAGCTTGTAGGTTTGACGATTTTTGATAATGACGTGTCTAAAAGTTAAAAAAAACTATGCTTCAGTCCCTTAGTGAAAGGGGCGAGGTCAACTAACCTCTTAAGCGCATCAAACAGCGTGAAAAGAATTCTTATGATATGAAGATTGACAAACTTGTGACAAAAACACTACGAATTTCTTTCATCTTCTGAATATCACCAGATATTATTTAAACTGTGATCCTGAAATGGCATATCAGAGCTGACTACAAGCAAGCAAAGGTGAGAGTTCAACATTTAAGGGTTGTTAATAACAATGCAAGAAGGGGTGTGACACTTATGCAAGGGTACAATGTGCTTATAACGAAGAATGAAGATCAAAAACCATATTTATTACAAGTCGTAGAACATCAGTGTTGTTATTTGGACTACAGAAAAACAATCTTAATCTAAAACGAGTAAACTTCCAATGTACTCTGACTTTAAGAAATTGATATATTTTCTTAGTGTTAATAATGAAAATTATTTCAAAAGGTATAATGTTATGTTGTCTTTGACAGGCATTATTAATTCATCTAATGACTTGGGTGCAGAATTTTTTAAACTAATTAATATAGCAATACAAAATTCTGAACTAATTGATGAATGATAGTAATCACGTGTAATCAAAAACAAAACTATGAGTGCAATGAGCTACGTCTAAATATTATTGAAATGGCTGAAAATTTACACACACAATTTTTTTTTACACTGAAGAACACTTTTTAGAGGTCAGAGCTGATAAATAAAAAAAAAAATTCATTGAATGAGGATATAACTTATATATAAGCAGAAAGAGAGAAAGAAAAAGAGAGCCAGAGAGAGTCAGAGAGAGATGCGCACGTACATGTGTGCACCATGCACACACACAAACATAACTGATATACATACGCCCAGGACTATTAATTTTTTTAACATTTTAAGACAGTTCAATTTTCATTCTGCTAATTGCCAACCTAAAAGAGGAATAGTTTTTTTAGATTATATTATAACTGATATTTCAGTCATAGAGTTATAAAATAAATGTTTTCCACCTTTTTCTAGCAGTTCATGAAGCAACTAACTTTGAGGTTAAGTCAAAGATATATGTTCCCATTGCAAAGCAAATTGAGGAACAATGTTTTTGCAAATATATAACTGGTAGAAATATTTAATATTTTCTTAATAGGCTTTTAATTGTGAAATGGGACTTTTTAATAGCAAATAATATTAAAGATAATAACAATTTAAGAAATTTATTGATATTTTTTGTCACTTTTGAGTTTTGTTTTCCTCTGCAGTTGAAAATAAAAGTTACTTATAATAAAATTCATAAAGTGAACCATAAAAGTAAAAGGTATGCTCTGCAACTTCAAATGAAGAAGAAAATGATAATTCTGCATCATAATATGTATATTAGAACATAGGAAAGTAATTTGTTGGACTTGATGAAAAAAATTTAGATCGTAATATAGAATAGCCATTAAAGTGGCAAATAAATTCAAAGAAGCTTAGATGATCAACGAAGCTGCTGGCCAGTTGGGTAAGAGAATTTCTGGTGACATTTCTCCAGATGAATATAATGATCTTTGTATACCTGGAGATAAAGATTCTAGTATCAAGGTGAAAAGTTCAGTTGTTAGTGCTAATCAGTGTTTACAAATGTTCATTTTATTAAAAAGATATACAAAACTTTTTAAAGTTTCTAAAGAAGATGTATTGAAAGTAGTGAAATCCTTGAAAAATGGGAACACAAGTGATGTGTATGGTCTAACTAATAATTTAATTAAAATTGTGAGTGATATTATTTTATATCCTTTAACTTATTGTATAAATTGCTGTATTGTTGAGGGTGTTTCGCCTACCAGTCTAAAATTTTCCAGAGTTGTACCCATTTACCATTTATAAAAAAAGGTGATCCAAATAGTCCAAGTAGCTATCAGCCTGCATACCGCAAACCCTATTGTGGCAAAAGCTGTAGACAAATGCTACAATGTAAGATATGTACATAATTTAAAATGTGTAATATATTTAACAACAGTATATTTGATTATTGGTAGGCTGCTTGTGACCAATTATGAGTACTCAGTGGCACCGCTAGGATCTTATGAGGGGAGGGGGGAATGAAGATTGTCAGGAATGTTTATATAATGTTGTGGGTACTTTGTTCTGAAACAATATTATAGGTAAATAGGAAGATGCACTTAATGTCTAAACAGCTAGGTCACTAAAGAAGGAACAAATTCAGCATTTACCTAGAGCGATGTCAGAAAACTATGGAAAACCAAATTAAAGATGACCAGATCGGGAGTTGAACCCAGGTCCTCCCAAAGGCACGTCCAAGGTTTTAACACTGCACCACCTTGCTCGGCAACAACATTCTAAAATATAACATAAGTCCATACAAACTGTATGCACACTGACATTACAAACAACAAAATGCACCGAAATGTACTCGAAGATGCTGAAAACTAAGATGGGTGAGTCCCCGTCTTCCATTGGCTTTGAATGTAAATTCACTGATAATGCAGTCCAGACACACTTTCTTGCTGTCTTCCTTTTTTCTATTGTCAGCAGAGCTTGAGATATGAACTGCTCTTGCCTCATGGTATTTCTGATGTACGTTTTATATATTTTTAGTATGCTGAAAGACCTTTTACTTTGTGCTGATGAAAAGGGAATGGTAAGTGTGATATGGAGAATTTTTTTTTAGTTTGGAAACATGCTTGAACAGATCACATAATGAAATATCAGATGATTTCCACAACTGCTTTTTATTTTCAGATAGTTTTAAAGACAATTATTTCAGCTTCAAAAACTTGAACTTTATAGTGCTTACAAAAACCTTACAATTTATCAAGAGACAAAAACTTCTCGGTATTGCTGATTTCTAGTTTCAGACACAACACCTCAATGGATTTAAGAATTTTTATTCAGCTTATCAGCAAATCTCCAACTTATCAGAGTTTGTGAAGTTTATGAAAGGATAATATGATTTGTTTTCGGTTATGTCAAAATCCGAAGACTTAAGAGGAACATTCAATTCAAGGACTGTTGTTTCCATGTCCAAAAATTAAAAAAAAAAATTATCGTTCATGGTAAAGGATGTTTCCAAACTTTATTGGCGACTGTTGCTTTCAGCAACAACAGACTTACAAAAAAATTTCCAGGCCTTCTCCTAACTCCCTAGCACTGTCTTATGATGATTTTAAGTGCTATTTATTTCAAAACTATTGCAGTGTGTCACTTACAGAAGAACGAGCAAGGAGAGCTCACTCAGGTAGTAACTAGGAGACTGAAAAAGCTTGCTGATTATGCCAGAAATTCCTAAGAATTCTATAAAAACTAAAAGTGTAAATATAGTAGATAGTTTATTTCAAGAAAAGACAGAGAACCTTAGCATTTTCAAGATATTTTAGCAAAGCAGGGAAAGTACTTTTCACTGCTTTCAGCAATCTTAACTGAGAAGACCATCTGACAGAACTGGACACTGTTAGTTCAGTCTTTTTTGGATTGAGATCCTTCTGCATATCATATCAAGACATTTATTGTCACCTATTGTTAATCTAGAAAAATAATTATGCAAGCTATTCATGTACTTTTCATGTTGTGAAACTCACTGCGAACAAAAGCACTATTCATGCAAAATGTCTGCATGGAAAACAAAATGTGGCATCATGTAATATACTGTATCCTAACAATGAGAACAGATTATACTAGGTCGGCACTACGTGACACACTGTATTCTAACCATGAAAATAGATTACACCAGGTTTAAGAAAAAGGTCTTTTCTGCTTACCACATACTCTTGGAAGGGAATCATTTTTAGCAGGTTCTTATGGCTTCTCTGTCTTACCAGATAGATCACAAGGTTCGTTCTCTTGATTAACGTCATGAATAATTGGTCCACAATTTGTCAGCACATTTGTTTATCCTTGTTTATTTACATCTCCACCACTGTTATTATCTTGAACACTACAGGGTTGTTCACAATTCTTGCATCTGTTAAAGTTTGAGAAGTTTCAGATTTCTTCAACTTAACCACAAAATGGTCCATATTAACATAAATTAAAATAAAACAATAATTACAAGAAAAACGCACAAAAAATTCTAATAAAGTGATGTTTCCTAACAGTGCAGCAAAGACGAAACCGAAACAAAAAAACACGCATACTAAAATCTCAGAACATTACAGGGGAATATTTTACTGAGAAGTTAATTATCTTATATAGTATGTCATTAAAATCCTTTGAAAGATGAAATGCAAAGGCAATATTAAGTATCCAAAAGCATGTTATCTTAAGTTCACACACTATCCTGTTACCATTAAAGCCATTTTAACTAAGTTATGTTGATAAATATAATATTTTAGAAAACATACTACATTGAACAGACAATTTAAAATGAAATTGTGCAGCCACTAAGAGAATATTTAGCAAGGTTAGCAACCACCCATCATTATTTTGTTTAGCTGACATTACATTACCACTGTGAGGTCAAGTAAATTCAGTTTGCTCAGAAATTGATCTGGCTTCGTGGGTAAAAATAGTACCACTGATAATCAGTGAAATCCGAGGGTATTAAGTGCAGCACCTATAAACAGCTACAAAAAATGGCAATGAATACATTGCTTGGAACGGGTTTAACTTTGTAACACTAGTTACCTACTTTTTGTTGAAATAAATAATTTACCACCTAGGCTCACCAATATCACATTCTTATTCTAATTATGTTAAACACAATTTTTTCAATATGATTTGGGATGATTTGGATGGAGGGGGGGGCTTCAAGAAAATTTTGAGGGCTTAAACCTTTTTGAAAAGCCCTAGTTATGCCACTGTGAGTACTTCTAATCACGCATACAATAAGGCAGTTTTTTCAGTTGCAGGCATTAGTTATGGTAGTACATTATTATTTTTTAAAGTCAGGGAAATTTATGACAAACATCAGAATAAACTATAACTTCTGTGAAACCATTATTATATTCCACATTGCTTTAATGACAATGTTTTGTAAAGGAACTACACTTGTCACCTACCATTCGTAAAAACATCACTTAAACTGCAACATTTACTTTTTTCACTGTCATGAAAGTCTCAAAGTAGTGTAGAGTAGGTATTATATATATATAGTCCAGAATCGGACCATGTATGTATTGGTCACTTCTGTCTGTCTTGAGGCCCCTCTAGCATCTTCTTCAGTATGGACATCTGTGTTTAGAACATTGTATGTATATATGTTTATACATTTAATGAAACATGTTTAAATCACTACAGTTTCTAGGTTACTTTCATGAATAAATTAATGTAATTAGTACATTTTTACTAGACATGTAGCAACATTGAAATTTAAAATAAATAATATATATGGAGTATACTGTCCTTTTACATGTGCAAACAATGATAACTTCAAAATAAATACATCAGTTGCAGACTGTATATAACATGGAGTAGTAAATATGGCTTCTCTTCCCTCAAGTAAATTTGTAAATAAATGTTGTTGTAGGAGGGTGTTTTTCACTTCATAACAGAGAGAAGAAATATTCACTAATTAATTATAATGTACTACTTCATTCTTTCAATACATATTTTGATAAACCTGCTATATCAGTTTGCAGCTGGACTATTTTACATAAAATCTGATAGGCTGAAACAATTAAAAAGTATTGTATCAGAGATTTACAACAAGTGCAAATGATTTCTAATAAAGTTCTTAAAATCTTAGATGGTAGGTAGGCCTTGGTGTCCCATTGACAGCCATATAATTACAGATAGAATCAGAAACATATGCAACAGTTATGAGACAATTACAAATACACACGTGCCTTATTTGTCACTCGAACCCAGAAAACCTCACACCATTAGCTAGCATGCAATCAACTCATTACGGAGGTAGAATTCGAAACATCAACTTCAGATATAATCAGTCTAATGTTAAGAATGATAGGGTTTACTAACCTGAAATAATTACAGGGCTATAATTTTTAAAGGAAGTGTTGAGACACTTAAAACACTCATGTTTACTTGGCCTTACCGCAGCAAACTTGTATGAAGAAATTGGTGGCTATCAATTGATTGGTTCCCAAATTATGGCATAAGTAGTTCAGTTTCTTATTTGGTGGCCATCATACAATATTACCTAAACAAAGGTTCTGTATTTGATGATTATAATAGATACTGTCAGCACTCAAAGATTTGTTTTGTATTTGGTTAAATTGTATAATAGATATGACAAACTTGTCAAAATTATTTATACGACCATGATTCTGAAAAGCACTATTTGACCCCACTTAAATCATATATGTTTGCATAACCATCTGTAGCACTCCTGGTGTGCAAAATTTGATATAATTTATTTTAATGGTTCAGGAAATGTGGAAAAATGTTCAAATTTTTTCACCTGGTACTAATTTACATAAAGGCTGGGACAAAGGATCTCTGTTTGCATAACTGACAATTCTAATAACTGCTGTTAATTAAAAAAACTTGAATGAATTTTGTTGAATCATTTTACAGATATAACATACTAATCTAAATTATTTATACTAACACCATTCAAAAAAATTGTTCTGCTGCACCTAAAGCATGTAAGTTTACATGCCTACCACTGCACTACTTGGATGTAAAATTTTGTGGGAATCAGATGATTGGTACTCAAGATATAGCATAAAACACAATTTTATTTAACAATCTTGGCAAATGTAGGACAAAATGGTTATGCATTAGCACATTCGACGATTGTCATAGATACTTCCAGCATATAAATTTTGCGGGGACACATAGTACATGAAGCAAAAATATTTAAATAGCTGTTATTTTGAAAATATGTGACTAACTCCTTGAATTACATATATTTAGATGAACTACAAAAGTGTACTTGGTTACACAAATTTGACAGGAATGATAAAATTGTTTTCCAATACAGGATAAAAAGTTTAATTTTGCCTTCTGAAATTGTAAAGGAAAGAGAGAGAGAGAGTGAGTGTGTATGTGTGCATATATATATATAAGATACTGACAGTAAACCAGGTTAAGTTGAAACTGATTACACAATTTCGTAGATACAGTATATTAAGCTAAAATGTTTATATAGCAGTCATTCTAAAAATAAACATCTGACCCCACTTAAAACATATAAATTAATTTAGCATAACATAGTACAAATTCCTTGCCAGATATAAGAATTAATTGGTTGACTGTTTACCAAGATATGACATAAAAACTTTGTTTATTCATGTGGTATTCTCTTAAAAAATAGTGGATTAAAGTGGCTATGTGCTGGCATATATTATGCTTGTAAAAGGTACTTTTACATGCTTGCTGCTATTCATAGCTTCTCTTGCTCAGTCATGCTCGCAACAGCAAAGTAATGTGTGGAAATCAGGTGAGCAGTAATCTAAGAAGCATGTGGAAATTTACAAATGCAAGCCACCGCGATAAGCCTATTGCGACTCATGCACCCCTGACATTCAGCAAAATGAAATTCTGGGGTTATTTTTGAAGAATTTTCTGGTCATTGCTCTACCATTTCTCAGCGAAACTCAGAGTGCGGGGAACATTCTAGATTAGGCCAGCAAGACTATTTAAGCTGCAACGGGCCTCCGAGCTGACAGTTGAGTTTGGAGGATTGTGCGACCTTAAGTGACAGGTGTGCAAAGAGCCAGCAAAGCGATGGGACAGCAGTGTGAATAAATTAGTATCAAGTAATTATTTTATTTTTACTAAGACATCCATCCCTTACGAACGTGGATACGCCCATCTGGCATCTTGTAACATATGTCAGAAGTGGGATGGAGGGATTCAACTGTAAATTAAGTTAGGCAATAGGCTAGTAATTAATGATATTATAACAAATTAATTGTAAGAGTTTTAGGCCAAAACATTATGACTGTTTCATACAACTATCACAATGACTGTTAACTAGAAAAATGTCTGCAGAACTGGAAACACTGAGAGCATTAACTGCAGGTCTAGTTCACCAAATGGTTAGTGTGAGTGAAAGTGTAAATAACTAGAAAGGAGGTGTCGACAAAACAAATAAGTAATGTAATAGAAAGTGAAAACGAGAATGTAAATTGCCAGATAACTAATGTAGTAGATCGGAAAATGGAAGAAATCACTGAATTAGTGAATATGAGAATTGGCATTGTGGACAAGGAAAATGATGTTATAAATGAAAGGATGGACAGCGTAACTGATGTTTTATAGACAGTATCAGTGGAAGAATTGAAAGTGTTAAGAAAGAAATGTGTGCAATGAAGAAGGAATATTACCAATTTCTTCTTTAGCAGAGTATCACTACCGTCACACACAGGCAGCCAAAAAAAGTGGGGAATTAGTGCAAGTCGTAACCAATACAACAACCTCAGAGGGTAACCAGAAGCGCTGCAGCATTGGTGTCACACACCCAGGAGTGGGGAAGGCGGTCACAATTTATCCTGCCCTTTATGATGGACAAACGTCTTGGCAAGAGTGCCAACAACAGAAAGAAATTAATGACTGATCAGCCGAATAACGAACTTACTACCTTGTGGATGTAATGAGAGACCCAGCACTGAGAATACTACAATCACTGCAAAAGTTACATTGACTGGAGTACCTCACACTGGTGTCAGCCGTGGAGCTACATTTAGGTGACTGGTACCCACAAAATGCCCACCACGCCCAACTAAGAAGCTGAATCCAGCCATTAGAAGAGCCACTGCAGAAGCTTTGGTAAGACATTGTGCGGCTGCCCATCTAGCTCTAGAAGAGTTGCTCGAGGAGGCAAACAACATCATTACAGTCTGCTTTTTCATTGATGCCATCACCAACACAGAGGTATGGTAAGCCGTATGTCTGGCTGCACACCACATCATGCAGGATGGTCTGGCCCAAACACTGAAAGTGGAGTTAGCAAGACAGGAGTTCATACCCTGACATCCAGCATGAGCAGCAACGCTGAACAAAGAGGACAATAGCAAGACATTGAAGGAGATGCAATCTATGTGGGACATTACTTACAGGGTCCATATTACGGAGCTTTGCTGCCTCTAACACAAACGCCCAAGTGTTAGTCAACTGGACAGCCAGGACACCCGACAGTCTACAGTCCACAACAGCAGTCACAGCAGCAGAAACAGAAGCGGAAGCGAGAAAATAGGCAGTGATAGACAGGTGAGAGCACAACACATTCGGAAAACTTGTAAACACCAATCTTACAGGGAGAAGGTCAGTACTGCTGGAGGGAAGACCCCAATGTTTTTACACGTACAGTCAGTGAAACAGGATTGGGAGGGGAAGCCTGAATGATGTTCCTTGCCAGATGTCAACACTAGGGCAACCATAAGAGTAGTGAGACGAGACATCCTTGAGCCTCCCCCCCGGCGATTACCCGACGGCAACAGGAATGATGCTATTTGACTAAAGTAACAGGCGAGACCACACCAGTTAGAGATAACAGAAAAGTGAACTTGAAGCTCAGTGATCTTAGCATAGAACACAATATATACATAACAGAAATAAATGATAAATGTATTTTGGGACTTGATGTACTATGTAGGCTTGGGTAATATATAGATACTTGACTTGGTGTGCTATGGGTAGGCAGTAGAGAGATGGTGGTGTCAAGATGGCATGATTTTCCCTCACCAATTAGCCCCCCGGTAGTTTATTGTCAATCAATTATGCAACCTGCTACTAGTGAAATTGCCATTACAGGCAGGCATAAAGAAATTTTATAAGACATTTGGGTCTAATTGAGCCAGCAGATAAAGGTGGCATCCTTCAGGCTATGTTGTTGTAGCAAGGACCTTGGTCTCTTCCAATTCCGACAGTTTACCTGTTAAAATGATAAATTTGTCTGATAACACTGTACATGTTGAGGAGGGGGCCATAATAGGAATTTGCATGCATGTCACACAGGTAGTTAATATGTTCTAGAAACTTCAAGAGTAAAACCAATTGAATATACTCTACAAGAAGTACAGACCTTTACTGGCAACAGGAGAAGACTATCTCTGAATTACTGCAGAGAAATAAAGATGCCTTCTTGTATGGACCAAAGAACTTGGAAGGACTAATATGATCTATCCCCTCAATGATATAGGAGATGCCAGGCCCATAAAGCAGCCACCAAGATGACTGCCACTAGCTTCGTAGGAGGCAGTTGAGGGAATACTGAAGAAAATGAAGGAGATAGATGTGATAGAACCATCAGTTAGTCCATGGTCTTCCCACAATGCACTAGTTAAGAATAAAGATGGCTCTCCGAAGTTTTGTGTGGATGATCCCCAGCTTAATAATGTGACAAAGAAAGACTCTAATCCACTTCCAAGGATAGATGACACACTGAACAGTTTAGCAGGTTCGTAAATGATTTTCTACTTTGGACATGAAGAGTGGGTAGTGACAGTACGAGGTGGCCCCAGAGGACCAACAGAAAACTGCATTTTGTGTCCAAGGGAAAGGAACCTGGAAGATCAAAGTTGTGATTTTTGGAATATGTAATGACCCTGCCACCTTCGAACTACTCATGGAAAACGTTCTCCTTTTTTATATCTGTCAGATTTACCTAGATGACATTGTTGTGACAGGAAGGACTTTTAAAGAGAACCTATCATGCTTAGACTCTGTATTCCAGTGCCTGCAAACAACTTAAACAAGTTCTTAAGAAGCAACACATTATCAAAAAGAAATTTTCTTTTTGTGACACGTATTGTCAACCCACTGAATTGAAACAGACCCTAGTGAAGACCAAACCGATAAGAAAATGGCCAACATCAACTGACAAAATAAAACTTTGAAGATTTCAGGGCTACCAATTATTTGTATCTTGGTTTACCACAATCGCATCTCCACTACATCAACTGACTGAGGTAAAAAAAGGAAATTTGATTTGGGCAACTGAGTGCCCAGTAGCTTTTCGTAAGCTAAAAGAAAATTTGATCTCTCTCCCAGTCCAGGGATTCCCGAAAAAGTGAGGGCATGTTAATTTTGTATAGTGATACTAGTGATGTAGTCATTAGAGCTGGGTAATCTCAGATTCAGGATGGAAAGGAGAGACCATTAGAATACTTCAGTAAGGTATTACACACAAGCCTAAGAAAAATTACTGTGTTACTGTGTTTTTTGGCCATGGTGAAGGCAATTTCACACATCTACACCTGCCTTTATGGTAGACATTTTATTCTAAAAAAACAGCCATGCATCACTAAGCCGGCTACATAATTTCACGAACCATGAAGGTCAAATAGCCCAGTGGCTAGAGCATCTTCAAGAATACACCTTTTAAATACAGCACAGACATGGATGTTTGGTGTTAATAAGATCCTTGACAGAGTTAGACTGAGATTTTCCTAGCTTCATTGTCAGGAGGATGTTAAGAAGTGGTGCAGAATGTGTGACACCTGCAATGCAAGAAAGGGACGAAGTAGCAGGGGACTAAGGTTACCTCCAGAAATACACTGTTGGAGCTCCATTTGAGATGGCCCCATGCCTGTCACAGAAAGAGGTAATTGGTATCTACTGGTGGCCCTAGACTACATTATTAAGTGGCCTAAGGTCACTCTCATCTCAAACCAAGTAGCATGTAATGTGGGCCGATGGTCTCATAGAGCATGTCTTCTCGTGGTTTCGGATGCCACAAGAACTCCATTACGATCAGGGAAGAAATTTGAAGCTATTGTGTTCCAGGATGTAACAAAGATTCTGGGGATGAGAAAGACTACAGCCTTACACCCTCTGTCGAGTGGAATGGTTGAGAGGCATAAATGCACTCTTGAGCAGTACCTGTCAATATTTGTGGCTGACAACAAAACGACTGTGATTAAATGGTGCCGTTGTTTCTCCTTGTTTACTGCTTAGCAGGTATAGTGCCTCCTTAATGACCTGCTGTTTGGCCACCTGACAGAATAGGATGCTGGTGTTCCAGATTATGCTACCTAATTATGTAATTATGTCGCAGACTATTTGGAATTCATTATATTGTTTGACAGCACCTCAGTATAAAATGTGACAGAATGAAGATGCAATATGACAGGAGAATTTAGGGTGAGGTATTTCAAGAAGGGACAACTGGTGTGGTTGTACAACCCAGAGAGGCGAAATTTTAACTTCCTGGAGCTACAGAAATGTTGGAAAGGCCCCTACAGAATTCTGAAGAAGATCAATTATGTAGGGCTTAGGATTTGTCCTAAAGTCTTTTAGTCAAAGTTGAAAGTTGTCCACATCAACTGACTGGCACTCTGCATGATGTTTCAGTGTCTGTATGCAGTGGAGAGCAGAGATTTGGGTGGCTCTTTCAGGTACCGAGAGCTGATGACAATGAATTGAGGTGAGTATGGACCAGTGCCGGAATGCAAGGATGGAGGAAACTGGAGATTGCCAAAAAAAAACCCACAATTCAGCAGTATTTTATGGCATGATTCCCACTTGTAAAATTCCAGGAGCGACCTGCCGGGAATTGAACATGGTTTGCCTAGGTAGGAGGCAAAGAGTCTGACCACTGGCCCCAAAGTGTGTTAGGGACAAGAAGGGTGCAGTGTTACAGGCTTGCTGCTCTGCATCACTTCCCTTGCCCCGTCCGGTATACACAACCGAAGGAGTGTTCTAAGCCAGGCTGGTAACCCAAGGAGTATATGGAAATTTAAAAACGCAAGCCGTTGCATATGCCAGATAAGCCTATCGGCACACATGCACTCCCAGCCTTCAGCAGATTCAATTTCTGGGGTTATCATTTAAAGAATGTTGTGGTCATTGTTCTAGTCTCTCTCAGCAAGACTTAAGGTTTGGGGAACCTTCTATATCAGGCCAGCGAGACTACTTAGGCTATGACAGGCCTTTGAGCAGACAGTCTGGAGTTTGGAGAATTGTACATTCTTAAGGGCCATGTGTGCAAAAACAGTAAAGCGCAAACCAGCGGAGCGATGAGCAAGCAGAGCGACGAGCCAGCGGAGCAACAAGCCAGCGGAGCAATGAGTAGCGATGATAATGACCAAAAAGAGTGAAGTCTGGAGACTGTGGAGAGTGAGCCTGATGGTGGGACTATAGAACTGGATGTGAAACAGACATTTGGAGTGACGGTAACGGACAAACTGAATATGTGTAAATAATGTGTGTAATTGTAAAAGACAAAAAATAAAACATTTTGAAGTTGAACAATAAAAAATTATCAAATTTTGATATCTGGTTTAAATATTTAGTTTTCCTTTATTTGAACAAAAAAATATTTTAATAACTAATAGCATTTCAAATTTCTTGGAATTTTCTGTGGATCCATATGGATCCAGTAATTCTTTTACTATACAAAAGAAAAATCATTTTTTATTTCTTACAAAAAGAAATGAAATTGACTTAATTAAAATAAAATGTATTGACCAACTTGCTTTCCATTACTAATTTATTAAAAATGATTTTAAATAAATATTACTCCAAATAACCTAGCAAAGAAAACTGAGATTTTATGAACAGTTGATAATTTTAGAGAAGAAAATCTGTTACTACAATCAACATAAATATTTTTAAGAAAATATTGTTTGAATTTAGAAAAAAAATATTAATGGATTATATGAAGAATACTGATAATTATAATATTTCAACAGAAAAATTAAATCTATTCAATTACAAAAGAGAACAACGTAGTGTAGTTGCATGGTTTAGGAATTAGTTACTCACAAGGAAGATCATTGGGCAATGAACCTCTCAGAGTACAGTACCGGTAAAATATAAGCTTCCTGTGCAACATGTTGACAGTTGTCTATAACGAGCATAAAAGGGATCATTTAGAAGAAACAAAATTAAAGATAATCATATAAATGTTTTACCAGAGACTGTTAGAGATGCTATTAGTTTAATAAACAAAATGAATGGTGAAATTTATTTATTAGAAAATATAAATGAAAGTTATTTGAAGATTATGAATAGCTGTGTTTAAGAGAGATTTTGTGTGTGTTGATTCGGGGCTCCGGTAAGTATAAGTGTAATTTATGAGCAAAACTTTGTAGGATGCTGCCGTAGTTTTTCTTAGCATAAAAATAACTTGAGCGGCTTCTTTAAACTGCCGGCCAGAACAAATCTCATTAATTCAGAAAACTTTTATGTAGAATGTTACTACATGAAATTAAAATTAATTCAGTGTTTGAAAATTTTTTAACTAACCAAGATAAGTGAAGTTGAAGTATAAGTGAATTTGTCATTCACTTTAATGTAGGCACAAGTTAGTAAAACAAGATGTAAACACATAGCCCTTCAAAAGACAAACATATGCACCAAAGACAAAACCATTTTCATACAATTTGTATGAAAAGATGCTTAAACTTAACATCTACTTCCAAAACTACAAAAATACTCAAATATAGCATGAAAGATTATACATGAGTTTTATTATGTTTGAACTGATGTAAGAAATGATAGTGGTGAAAATCAAATTAGATCAATGAAATTGAAAAAAAAAAATTAGAAAAATGCTGTTGTCAGAGAAAATTATTTTAGTTTTCAAATTGAAATAAAACTAAATCACCTCACTTTAACAAACCTACTAAGATAGAAAATTATGCAAAGTTAATTTTTTTGTAAACATACATATTTTAATCACTTTTCACTGCTGCAAATAGAACATTTTCCAAAGCTAATTGCATAAAACCTTATCTGACTGGCTTCTCGTAATGTGCACAAATTAGTTTAGCCCTTAAAAATGTTCTCTCACTCTGAATGACAAAGTCCAAAATAACTAAGATATCCTTTCTTCCAAAATTAAAAATTTCTAATTTTTATTGAAAGGTTTGTAAATTTGCTCAAAATAATACATTTTCGAATAAGCATACATATCTGAAAAGGTTGCATCACTCAAATTTAAAGCTCTAATAGAATGCTAAACTGGTGTTTTGAGTCTCTTTGAGTTCTACATATGCACAATACAGTGTGAAATTTTAGTGAAGCCACAGGAAAAATGTGAACTAACGTTCTCCTCTCTCACACAAAACCATCCTACCTACACTGCAGTTTGCCTTGGCTCCTTCCAGCCAATAGCGATCAAGCTGCCTTATCTACAACCTTGTGGCAACTTGGGTTGTTTTCCATCCAGTTTTGTAGCACGTTCATTTACCCTCAAGTTATAAGTATTAAAGCATTGTATGTCGTAATGTAACTTGCTATATATTATGTGCAGCAACGGGCTTGCTAGCCCGATTGCAAACATAAACATATCACGAGGAATTGGGATGAAGTCTTGAGCGATTAAAACAAACTCTACTTCGAGTCTACGGCAGGGCCAGTTGTTATTCAACATGGGCCAATATTACGGCTAGTAATATGGTGAACGAGGTCTTTTATCATCGAGACACTGTACCAGGAAGACACCCAGAGATGGAGGCGTGCCATCTGCCGAGATACATCTAGTCATCAGTCTTCAGCATCATGTTTAAGGTGATGATATTCCTTATGGACTAGCCAGAGTGATGTGGCTTTAATTGAATAACTAAGCAATCAATTAATAATACAAATACTTAAAACAATGTAACCAGTTAGAATATTAACAGTTCCTCCGAGTTAGAGAGCAACTAAAAGGCTTTATAAATGAGATGCAATAGATATTAATTTAATACTTTTTACCCACAAATTAATATATTTAGTGTTTGCCATTGCGTTACGCCTAACCCAATTTGTACCTATAAAACCCACAAACTTATAAAATGTAACAATATGTTGTCTTTACTAAATCAGCAGCCCGTTCGATTCATTTGATGCTGGAGTGGTGAGAAGAGAAGTGCAAGAATTTTACGTGACGAAAACAACTATACCCTCCCTTAAAAACTTGCAGGTAGTGTTGAGAAAAGAAATTAATTTTAGATGTAGTAAAGAAACTTTGTGAAAATTAATCAAAGCAATGGGTTTAAAGTACAAAAAATTTAAAAATAATAATTTATTCTTAATGGAAAGAAATAAGACTGTCGATTTGCAAGCAAAAAACCTACAAGCCATAAGGGAAATTGACAGCCAAAGAAAAAGTAAATTACCTGTCATATACCTCGATGAGACACTGAATTATCCCAATTACATTCTAAACAACTGTTGGTAGTATGATGACGTAGCAGGGGTGTACAAAAACAACAATCCAGGTCAGCGATTAATTATTGTTTACACAGGTAGTTAAAATGGCTTCATCGAGGGAACCAAGTCGATTTTTATAGCCAAAACTAAAAAAGAGAATACCCTGATGAAATGAATAGCAACACTTTCATGAAATGGTGTGAAACACAACTACTTCTCAACATTACACATCAAACATTATTGTTCTTAATAATGCTCCATACCATAGCATGTGTGAGAACAAACCCCCAACTCTGTCTCCTACTATTACAACATGAGAAATTAGCTAGTAAATAACAACATTATTTTTTCTGCCTATGAGAGAAAATCTAAGCTGCTTGTAAAGGTTTGGTTAAATCAGCAACCACCCTTTTATACCCTCAATAAACTGTTTATATCCCAAAGACACACAATTTGATTACTGCCATACCATTGCGATCTAAACCCAAATTCAGTACATCTGGAGCACGATAAAATCCAGTGTTGTTAAAAAAATGTCAATGTTGCGAACTCGGACATTCTGCAATTGACTCATTCAGCCATAGGCAGTATTTCAGAAGCAGATTGGAAAAAAACAGTGCGACTATGTGAAAAAAACTAGAAAACAATTATTGGGTTATGTTGAAGTTATGTTGAACCTACAAAGTAGTACCAGCAGCAGTAGCAGGAGCGGTAGTGACAGTCAGAGAGGAGTATTGGACCAGGGTAAGGTGAGTGCAGCCACTTGTGAACACATCTGATACCCATTTTTCAATGAGAGGAAACAATATGAGCTCCTTCATGTTTCTGCCTGCCAAGTTACTTGAGTGTCTGATACTCTCCAAGATCAGACTCACTTCAGTATTTCTTTGCATTTGAGCTGTTGGTGTGGAGCAATGGAGATTTTTTCGTTTATGCAGCATAGTAGAGGAGCATAATGTATTGTGGGATTTTTGTGAAGGAAAGTTGCAACTATGTGGGATACCTTATTTTTATTTTATACAGTGGTGTGGTACCAAGTACAAGTTATTGTATACACAAACATGAAACACCCATTACATCAGCCACATTTCTCACATGCCACACAACATACTTTGGCGGACCATATTTTGTGCCACTCTCCATTAGTAACTAAATTTTGACCCCCCCCCCCCCCCCCAAGTTTGTCACTAATTCCAGTTTTATGATGTTTAGATTATACTCTACTACCTTCACTATCTGCATAAATTTTAAGGCCACTGAAAAGACACAATAGGAAAGACAATCTATATTATACTTCTAATTAGAAAAACTGAATAAAATTTCACATCTGATGAAAACAAAGTTTTGATTTTTGCTGTAGCATTACACTAGGTTTTACTTTCATTTGGGTATATTTACCAATACATTACATCCTGCATTCTGCGCTGCAAAATAGAAAACTTAGGCCTCAATGATCAGCAGTAATTACTACAGTATTTAAAATATGAATTGTATTTTTATTTGTTTTTATTTTTACAATACAGAAGGTGGCAAACTTCAATATGTAGGGCATTTAAATTATATACAAAATATCAATTAACTACTTAAAATTCTATCTACCTTACTTAAAACGATTAAGTCACAACTTTCCCAGTTGAAAACATTACCAAAAATAATAAGTAAGCAATCAAAATCATTTTTAAACTTTTGAGGTGCAGCTTTCTCTCAAGGTACATTATAATCATTATCTTCTTAGACAGAAAGCAATTAAAATTATAAACTTAATGAAGAAATGGTAGAGATAAAAGGAGTATGCGCACTGAAAGGGTTGCTGGGCAGAGCACCACTAAAAATGCAACCTGGCTCTTCAACCCTTCATGTCTACAAATATTAGACTGGTAACACTCAAGCACAGTATGGCCACAGTTCCATTTCTATAAGTGCTGGAATTACTTTGACAGATGTAGCACATATGCAACTTAGAATAAAGAATTAAAACTTCCCAAAAAATATAAACAAGCACAATATAACATCTTGAAAGTAAACAGGCACATGTACTTGAAATACTGAAAAGCTTACCTGGTTCCACAGTCCTATGTTACTCATTAGGTTATTATTAGGTCCCATTTCATTGGAGCCACCCATTCCAATTGAGTTAATCCCTTTCATAATGTTTGGAGAGCCTTTCTGTTTCATTTGTGCAAGACTGTTTAGCCACTGGGCAGGGTTTTGACGACTGAACTGATTAACCTTCAGAGGATGTTTCTGTAAAACAGAGATACATCAAATTAACCTCCAACATTTTGAGTCAGCTGAAAACTTATTTATACAAATATGACAGTGTTTATGTATTTTTATCAATGCTTTTTTCCTTATGTATATGGTATGTTTTCGAGACACAAAAAGGAAAGACTGTCGGGGAAAATATTTGTACGTAGTTAATGAAATAAGGGGGCACCCTAGAAAGTTATACAATTCTTAAGACAGCATTTAAAACTAAATATAAAATCATTAAAATCATAATTCATCCTTTTCCATATGACACATGAAAAAAGAAAACTTGTAAGAAAATATCACAAGAGCAAATATTTTCTTTTATATAAAAAAAAAAACCAGAAACTCTTTTAACATACTTCATATTCTAGACATTACAGGAAAATTCAATGCAAATAGAAACAGGAATTATATATATAATCTTCATGAGTGTATTTGTTGCACATCTTGCTTGATATGTATAACTGGCTATAGTTTCTGCAGATGTTTTGGAGAATATTAACACCAGTTTGTTTCTGCAAGTTCCACAAATGTAACACAATTCTTTCACTTCACAAGAGGTGGTTAAAGGGTCTCATTTATCCATGCTTTCAGACTAGAAACATCCAAGTAAATTACATTATTGTGTTTCAAACACCTAGGGAAAAGTTAAAAGATTGTGATATGTAAATAGATGCAGCATCACATGCAGTGACAACCAATGTACGCACTACGGAACTCTGCTAACAACGGTCATTTCATGACATCATCATTTCATCAGCCAACCAAATCAACACACACTAAAATATATTTTAACACCAACAGTACAAATACAAATTTATCACAACTTTATCACTTTATTAGGTAGGATAAAAACCCATGTAAAAATCATGGTTGTCTTAAGTATTTTTTCCTTCTGAAAGCAAAAATTAACATTACATTGAATCCAGCAATTCCCAATGTTATCAATTTTGCCACCTTCCAAGTTGCAATGGTCACACACACACATGCACACACGCGCACATATATACGTATATATAAAGTTTTTCAACATTAAAATCACATTTGACTATGGAGCATAAATTCAGATATTATCATTTCTGATACAAGCACTGATAACATAAAAAAATATGAACATCAATGAAGATCAGAAAAAAAAAATGTATACGCTGCTTGATGTTTGTAAACATTTTTAGCAACAATTGGAGGTCTAATATGCCGTTCAAGGAAGTAATATTTTTCAGAAAACACCAGCTTATTAAAAGATCTTTTTTATTTTAAATTAACAACTTTTGTCACATTTGCACCAGATGACTGAACATTGATTTCATACAAAAAATTGCAAATTTTGACATTTAGGTGCTAGAGATGGATCAAAATTGGTTCGAAATATTTATTACAACCACCCCTCATTAACAGCAGTATTCCTGGAATCCGTGAGAGGTGGTATCAGTCAGGTTCTTATGTGATGCCTACCATATTTATCAGGGCCATCCTTAGGAGTATGCGACAAGTGCAGCTGCCGAAGGGCCTTGTGCCAGGGAAAAAAAAAATTTTATCTAAAAAAAAAAAATTAAATAGTTTCATTCCTATGGTGGTTATATATTTCACAATAAAATGAATATATTTAATAATGATTATTTATATAATGTAAAATGTTTTATCAATAAAATGTTAAACACAAGGCAGGAGTGCTCAAGAGCAGAGTATATTGTTCCAAAGGTGATTGTGTTGTGGAAAAAGGCAAGGAGGGATAAATGGTTTAAAAGGGAAGGGCCTCACAAAAGTTCTTGCAACTGGCCTCACTTTCACTAGGGACGGCACTGATATGTATCATTCACATGCTATGTAACATGCCTTCAATCGTGGACACAGGGACTGAACAGGTTAAATTCTTTCTTGGTTTAACAGTTTTGGCCAGCAGTACAACACAGAATGTGTAGCATGATTGACATTATGAAGAATTTATACTTATTTTATTGTTTCATCATCAAAAAGATACAGCATACACTCTTCGACAATGGGACTGAACATTTTCTTTAATCAATAGAGTAAAAATGTTTCAAAATTGAAAAATATTTATACGTACCAACTTTTGAATAGTCAAAAAGAGGGAGACTTTTCCATCACTGAATGTATTACAAACTATATAGGAGGGTGCAGAGGGAGGGGAGAGCACATATTATCATCTACATAAAAATGTAATCACCTTTAACACATGTTTTTCAAGATTCCGTACCATTTTTGTTATTTTTAAATTGTCTGTCTTGTTTCTTGCTCTTTGATACAGTATTATAGAGTACAGTAGCAGATACCTCACAAAAAAAAAAGTAGATGAATGAATTAACATTTTTCTACAACAAAATTTATGAGATGGCAAGAGCAGCCTATCACAAATATATTGTACATCTCTTTTTTTATGAAACATTCACAAAGGCATTTTAGAAAATTTGCCTTTGAGTGAAATATAGTTAAAATATTTGTGCTCTCAAATGATAAGACGAGTTAAGGTTTTTGGGTTTATTTGAATAAAATGAAGGAATGTTCAAATAGAACACAAGAAATGTTTGCACTAAATATAGTATGTAAACATAGTATGACGTGTGCTCGGGTCCCTCACCTCCCAAGACAGTTTTCCCAGCCACGCAGCAGCACTCTACGAGAGTGTGTGTGACATAGTGCGAGATCACAGTGTACAAGTGCAACAAATCAAACGCCTGAGCACCCGAGTGTCTGCATGTAGCAAGGCAGTGCAACAACTGCAAAGTGTGGTCAGGCAGCCACGTGCACCCTTTTCTTACACCTTTCTTCATTACCATCATAACTGCAGTATTGTGGATACTAAATGCTATGCAATTTTGAGGAACAAAAATCTAGGACTGCAAGAAATCCAAAACAAGTGTGGAGATATTCAAACGTAGGATATTGCCATTCAATACAAGAATACAAAACACAGAACTCTTGATCATCAGTCTCATTACTGTAGTATGTAGCAATAACAGGATATAGTTTGGCATTGCTATCACTGCTACTGTCCGTGGATGATTAAAATGCCGAACTTTGCAGCATCATAACAAATTTTTCTTCTGATTTTACTTTTTCCATTATATCAGATTTAGTACTATTTGTGTGAACACAATCATATTTCTTGGTGATTTCACTCTCGAAAATTTTTCTTTAAAACCAAAAACCAGTATGATCATTACAAACTGTGAACATACACTGCGCTTTAAGTTACACTATTTCCTTTGTAATTTGTCCACCAGAATACAAGCAACATTTTATTTGATTCTATGCATTGAATATTGTCTACATGTTTCTTTATATACTCACTTGCAAAAAAAACTTATCACCATGAACAAACTGTACGAGTACAACAAAGGTTCCCACACAATATTGTCATAGCCTAACATGTGTCCCATTTGTGTTTAATGCTGTTATATTACACATATGTCCCTGTATCATTCATAGCTGCAAGAGACAGAGTAGGGCCTTAGTAGCAGTGTGAGCCACAGAGTCAAAGTCAGCGAACATGCAACATGCCCCAATGGTGCATTCAACAAGCAACCATTACTCAACAGGACGAGTTTGAAAAGAGGCTACATTGCCAGCCACCGAGATGCAGGTTGGACGTTTCGGCAGACTGCTCGCCACTTGAACCATTCTGCCTACACTGTGAGTCAGTGTTGGGCACAGTGAGAACAGAAATGTACACATATCTGGTGAGATGGCTTGCGTCAATCCTGGCAGACTACCAGTAGGGATTGTTTCATCATGCAAAAGGCTGTACGCACTGCATGGGCATCAATGCACACCATCTAGGGACACACCACCATGGCTACTCCATGGCAGCTGTGGATAGAGGTAGCTCATCACAGTTTCCCTTACAATATCTATTATCTACCATTACAACCTGAATCACCGAGCAAGTGCAACCTTCTGCCGGGAACACGCAGCATGGCAGCTTGCAGATTGGTGACATGTGGTATACAGTTACAAATCACGGTTCTGCCTGGATACAGACAACTAACGAATTTGAGTCTGCAGAGATCCTGGTCTGCGCCAAGATTCCACACTTCACTGCAGAGTAGCAAACCACCCCAACAAGAGGTGTCACGGCATTGAGTGCCATTTTCTATGATTCTTGCATCCCACCGGTGGTGATAGAAGTGAGCTCCTCTTCCTGGTGGAACTTGACCACCACACTATTCAGCAGCATAATGTCCTGCCTCTCACAGCACGGCTATCTTTGGCCTGCCTTATGATGTTAACATGATTCCTTGGCCAGCAAGTTCCCTACACCTCTCACCATCAAGAACGTTTGAAACCAGATTGGACAACTTCAGCCAGCGGTAACTATGATGGATTTGGAGGGACTACAGTTTCACCTACGGCAGGATCTTCCTCAGGAGAACATACGTTGTCTGCATGCCTCTATACCCAACCATATCACTACCTGTCTCCATACTACGGGTGGTTGAACACCATACTAAGAGTATCTTGCAAGTGTTGGGCCCCTGCATTACATGCTTGGTGTGGTACAATATTCTGATGTTCTCTGTATACATACTGACATGTCCTGTGCATGAACCCACTTACATGCCATGCGATGGCACCTTCAATGTGATTAATAGTTTTTGCATATGAGGGTATTTATATACTTCACAATGTTGCTCTTCCTGGCATAGATTGAAAAAAACACGACAGAATGAGAAAAATGCAAAATGTTCTTTCTCTGATACCAAAAAGCACAGAAATTGATCACTGGATGTCTTCTTCTACACCAAAAAATACTTCGCTGTAGGCTTATTCCATGCCTTTTAAAAAAGAATGGACCTATTAAAAATTGCAAATAAACAAAGCACACAAAAAAATGCTTATCATGCAACTTTTTTTGTAGAGTTATATATTTTTCAAACCCCAGAATAAATTTAGCAAATTTATCTGTGCTATAACGAAAACTGGTAAACCTTGCACACCACTATAAATATTGAAAAAAGCAATCTTGGATATGGGAAAATTGGCTAACTTGCCCGTTATGAAACACCAACAATGGGCATATATCAAATCAATTCCTGTAATTATAATAACTATATGTGGAAACTACCTCAAATGTTACACAATTCTACGAGTATTGGCAAAAAAATAGGGTTACTGGGACTAGAAAAATCACACTAAGTTATACATTCACATGTAAATCAAGTTATATTTACGTATGTAAGTTAAGATCTACTAACCATAACTCCTGTATGCTGTAGAGAATATTAATTTCTGACATTTGAAACTATATAACCAATATCTCAAAAATAAAAAAATTAGGAGATTCAAATGTCCAAGTTGAAGGGTTGGAGAATGGGCGTAAAAGCTGGAGTCTCCCTCCTGTAGCAGGATGGTTGGCCGGTATGTTATTTATATAAAAATGTTGGCAGCACAACTGAAAATTTTTGGTGGTTACAAACTTGCCTGCCATGTTATATATATAAATTTTTTGACTGTTGACTCACTTTACATATGAATATGAGACTAATGAAAGTCATTGTGGGATGAAGGTCCCACTGCATAATTGAAGATAAACTCACACTATTGTTAGTACTACACAATTCTACATGTGGAATGAATTAAAAAAAAAATGGCTACATGGCTAGTCAGAAACTTTATGTTTCTTGCTCTAGTTGACCTTTATACTGCACTTAAGGACAAACAACCAAACCAAAAATTGAACACCAACTATGCAGTGTGACAGTGAAGGCTCAATATGTAAAAACTAGATACCATTATAATGAATACATTTTGAAATTTTCTGAAATGATACTCAATATTTTCCGTGTAAAAATATTAAATGTTAAATAAAAATATCAACTTTTACAGTTAATTCCCAGCAATACTGACAATATTGAGAAATGCAATAAAAAAAATAATACAGAATTTTATTGATATGATTTTTACTAATTAAAAACATCACAATAATAATTTCAATGTAATTGAAACTAATTAAAAGAAAATCTTAGGGTGAAGTAATATCAGATTTATCCATATTTAGCAAATTTTGTTACCCATCAAATAAGGGTCTGCAAATATGAAGAAAAAATAGAAATTATCCACAAATATTTTATTAGTCAATCGAAAATCTAAATTTAAACCAGTTTGGAAAAAAAATATTTGGTTTGACCGTGCTGGGGACACTGCAGTTTGTTTTGTGTGAATACGTCTATGTTGACACGCTCATACACTTATATGTTTTTTTTTTTAACGTTCCCAGCACTGCTTTACTCGATCATGCAAGATTTAATGTTTATCACTGGATTGACTTTGAGATGCTCTTTCCAAATGTGTAAGATTTCTGTATTTCAACTTGGCTTTTTGATGCGTATAGGTAGAAATTGTGTTAACTTTTTTACACTAAATGCATACAATTTCACCATAACCACACCACACAAATGTTTATATACATGCTAATCGATTGATCTTGACAAGAGCTGTCGATTGAAACTTAAACTAGCGTTGCAGCTTCTCCTAGTCAAAAGTTATACTAACACTGAAGTTGACACATGGCAAAACCAACTCAAAATTGCGCAGCCCCCCCTCCCTTTTGGCCATGCGCTATGCTTCACAGTCCTCACTTAATGCAACATATTCTTTGATCCTTTTTGCAATCAAGTGGTATAACTGAAGTTTGAATGTAGACGATAGATTCTGAGCTGCAATGGCAAACAACATCCCCCAATTTTGTTATCAGATTTTCTGGATTGCCTCCTACTATGGTCGCAATTTTAAAAACGTGTTCTTGTCACAAAAAAAAACACACTAGTACACACCACACCTTTTTTATCACATGCTATATTTCCAAATAAAATTATTTGAAAACAAAAATGTTGGAGGGATAAGGTAGATCCCTGATTTTTTTTAAGTGTTCTCGAGAATGAGTCACAAATTTAAACTAATAATTTTCGACCCTTAATAAAACCAAGAATAGAGTTTAAAGTGCATTTTTTCCATTAAGTCAGTATTCTATAGTTACTGGCATAAAAATAACATAATTTTTTAATTAATCACTATAATTGAACAGGGAGACACCTTACGAATACAATGATAACCAAGACAAGTGTTCTTGACCTGTCATAAAAAAATGTTAAAAACACTGCACACCATGCAAGTTTCCCTCAGCACTAAGCCATTTTTCAGTGGCTTGTTACACAAAAATGAGGGGATAAAAAGTTATTGAAATAATAATTCATAAAAATATATATATGCGTGTGTCTGTGTGTGCGCGTGTGTGTTTGCGTGTCGATATGTATATATATATCGACACGCAAACACATATATATAGACACACACACACTGAATAAACTGGTATCCTGGAAGGCCATATACAACACCCCTTTGTCGCAAAAGAACGCTTAAGCATCAAGCCCAAGAACTGCATTAACTCACATCGAGCTGAAGTGGAATCTTACACAAAAATCAGAGTATATGGTTTCATATGATTAATTATTGAATGTCATTGAGGATAAAAAACTGTGAGCTTATTTAAATACCTCTGTCTGTCAATCAAAATGGTGGTGAATGGCGTTCCTACAAATGGCTTGAAGTTGGAGGGAAAAGCTTCAGCTGTCCTTGGGTAACATTGCACCCTCCCCTATATAGGTGCCATATTATGTGGCAAGTGGGAGATGGTTGCCTATCAGCCAGCATAAAATCCTCGCATCCTCCCTCCTGTGACCAACCAAGTGGGAATAGAAGAGTTGTCAGTGGAGGGACTGTGAGCTGTTTTAGCATGACCTTTCCACACACTATTGCACTACAATGATGCCCACTACAAACTGCAGCCTTTGACCAATCTTCAAAATTTTTTTAATAGTGTTTCATAATGAGGCATACTAATCAGCAGCAACATAACATGCACATTTTATAACTTATGAACATTATCAGTAGAATTGAACTACAACTTCTTGTATATTGCTGGCATTTTTCTACCTTTTTTGTAAACCAGTACGGAACTGATCGTTGTTATTTCCAGCTCTATCCTAGAAACCTTATCAAGAAAATCTTTGCTATAATGTTTTTTATCTTCCACATTCACAGTAAAACCCATTTTTAAGACGACAAAGTTTAATACATTTTCCCGTCTAAACAATATAAATATTTTGGAACCGAACTTCATGTACCTTCTAAACCTATACAGTGACCTTTTAATAGGTTTCATGTGTGAAAAGTTTTCCCGCCTAAGAAACAAGAGCAAAATCACAATAAATCAAAATTTCAACCCATTTCTAAAACATTTTCTTAATGCATGCAGCGGTAAACTACCGTAATTACTGCATTGTAAGCCGTCCTTGGCTGTGTCCGACCTCTAACAAAGTCATGGTGGTGGCAGGTGGCAGCAGTCATTGCCAGGCTGCCCTCGCACACCCAGCTATGCTCAACTCCCCCCTCTGCTGTCTTTCTCCCATCCTTCTCTAGCCTACATTCTGCTCCTTCCCTACACCTAGGTCATGCCCATACCACTCTGCTCCCTTTCTCTCTCCAATCATGTAGCCACGCCCACACACCTCTACTCCCTTCTCCGGCCTACCTTCCATCTAGCCACGCCCACACTACTTCAAACTCCCTTCCTCACCCTCTCTCTCTTTCACGTTGACTTTAACCATCACAAACATAGATTAATGCACACCGTTTACATGTGAGCACTGATGCACTATTTGGAAAACTTCCACTAGCAATTGTAATAGTAAACTCGGGAAACGCACGACTTTCGTCTAAATTCTTATTGAAGTGTCACATATACTTCAGTTAATCTACGACTGGTAGAGTGGATGTTAGTATTTTCTACCGTTAAGAGTGCATGATACACAAAAGTTAAAATATGGACCACATGAATGTGCCTACCTCATAACGGGGATAAAAAAGGAAGCCCATTACGATTTCAGAAAAAATGAACATAATAAACATGGTAAATAATCAGCCTAACTTATCACGTGTGAAAATTGCTGAGCAATTGAACATTCAGATGTCGAACCTCAACACAATAACGTTGAATCGGGAGAGAGATACTGCTGCAGTCAACCAGGAAGGAAAAAACTGAAATCTGCAAAGTTTCAAGATGTGGAGAATGTGCTTATGGACTGGTTTCGTCAAAAAAGGGATCATAACCTTCTAGTTGATAGAGCCATCCTACAGCAAAAAGCTGAAGAAATTGTACAATGACTAAATATTGAGTTGCAAACCACGTAATGGTTGGATTGACAGGTTCAAAAAGCAGTCTGGCCTGGTCTACAAAAAAGTAAGCGATTAAGCAAGTGGCGTTAATGAAGATGAAGTAAATGCTTGGAAAGTAATAACTCTCCCAAACTTGTTGTACAAGTATGGAAATTTTTTTTTTTCAATGCTGATGAATGTGGCTTGTTTTATAACATGCTGCCTGACAAAACTTACAGTTTTAAAAGACAGAACTGCAGTGGTCTTAAAGTCAACAAGCAGAAGATAACTGTTCTTGTTTGTGTCAACCAAGATGGCACAGAAAAACTTCCACTCGTCGTTGGAATATCAAAACAGCCACGCTGTTTCAAAAATGTGAAGTCATTGCCATGAACCTATAAAAACAATAGTGCTGTATGGATAACTTGTGAAATATTTGAAGAGTATTTAATTTGTCTCGACCGAAGAACGGCAACTAAAAACAGGACAATACTGCTTTTCGTTAACCAGTGTCCCGCTCATCCCAAGGATGTAGGAGAGCTGTAGAACATTCAATTTGAATTCCTGTCTGCAAACACAACTCCAGTATTACAACCAATGGATCAGGAAGTAATCAAGAATTTGAAACAGAAGTTCCGCAGAATGCTTGTCCGGCGGCTGCTTGAGACGCTAAATTCCAAACAGGATAACTACAAATTGTCTCTGCTAGATGCAGTTTGAATGTTGACAATGGCATGGAACTCTGACAGCAGACTACTACCAACTGCTTTCGGAAAGTTGGATTTATAACAAGTGGATATGATGTGGAAGGAAATGAGGATCCATTGGAACATGATACAATGAACTGTGAGATATGGTGAGATGTTCAAGAAAAGCTTCAGTCTGGTACCACATTTTAAGAATTTGTGAACAGTGATGATGGTTTGCCACCATGTGAAGAACGAGATGTGACCCAGCTTTGTGAATATCATTAAGAACAAAATGATGAAACTGATGAAGAAAGTGAACCATCAAGCAGCAGACCCCCAACCTACTTGCCAGGAAGTAATGGAGAGCCTCGAGTGTTTCAGTCATTTTCTTATTAATATCTATGATGTATCTGATAATGTACAATCAAGTTTGTGGATCTTACAGATGTACACATCAAGTGTGTATTAAAAATGTACCAAGCAATCTACACTCAAACAATATTTTTGAAAGTGTGAATTATATCTCTTGCTTTTTTAAACTTTAGGAAATGTACTGATGTGCATATCCAGTGTTTTTTAAAGTACCAAACCACATATAACAGATATAAGATAGTGTTGTACTTTCTGGTTAAGATTATTTAAGTTACATAAATCTTTGATGAATAGGAGGATGATTGTTTACATCGAGTGTTGCTGTTTCTAAAGTTATCCCTGCTAAATGTGTGCAAACCAAACATTGCAGTGCCTTGAAATGTTGTATTAGGTTGATGCACTCTCCTTCATGCCCACTTTATAGCCCTAGCTGGTTACGAAGTACTTGTGCCCCACAGTGTGTGCCAACTGACGCACTCTCGCTGCTATCTCACTAGCTTCATAACACAGTGTGGTACACAAGTTTTATGGGGGCTAATATATGTGGATGTGAGCATAGATTCTCTCTGTTATTGACTATGTTGCCCTTCCGCAGTGTAATAATTCCTAGGTGGTGTTTTGCCTGGTGGGTCGGGGATCTGCCCACATTGGGAGATCTGGTGGGACACTGGCTAGAGGAAGGTTTGAGAGATGGTGGAGGGGAATCAAACCCCAGGGTGAGCTTGATTGTGAAGGACTTCATCCCAGGGAGGAACCATAAAGGTTGCCAAGAGTCATGATGCCACCTGTCACTAGTAAAATAAAAACAAAATACAAAAATAAAATAAAATGTGGAAGTTTAAATAACGAGATGGGGATGAACAAATACTGCCCTGGGTAGCTTCTGTTCAGTTTCACTTATGCTACCGGGCCATTTGTATGGGGCTGGCCTGGTTGGTTTTCGCATGGGGACAAAATCCGTTAGGACTGTTACTGCTTTACGTGAACAAACAGGCTTAGGTGGAATAACGATAGTAAACACTTTCCCAGCTGCGTTGTGCACCTGAAATGTAGTTGGGGGTGTGTTACTAACGGGGCATGGTTGTGCCAAGGGGTGCAGTTCTGGCTTTGGTTTAGGTGGCTTTAAACAGCTCAGGTGTTCTTGGTCTGACCACGGCCAACAAGTCCCTAGCAATTAATCTAGGTAGGAGCAACAGTCCTCGGTAATGGGGGGAGTCTGGGTTCCGTCTTAATGAGACGTGCTGAGGTAATGAGCGAGTTTGAGAGAATTAATAGATGGGAGCGTTTTTCGGGACAGGCTCGGGTGTACCGGACACTTCTCAGGAGTTCCCGGTCTTGTTCAAACTATAGCCTTATTCAGGCACCAGGAATTCCAAGATGGTTCTGCCCACTCGCGCTTAATCCTGAGCGGTCGCTTCATTTCTATTGAGTTCGTAAAATTACAGGGATGAAAATAATTATCTAACTCAAATTCAATTTTGCCACAAATGCATTTATTCAATTATACGTGAAAAAACAAGGATGCTTGGCTCTTTTCAATAAAAAATATTTAATTAAAATAATTAATTAGCGCATGTGAAGGTGAACCTGCGATTAAGAAATAAAATAAAATGAAATACTCAAAATTTCTAATCGCAATTGAAATGTGCGTAGCAAGAGGTGCTTGTCCAGGAGAGAAGACACGTATGACCTGCTACCACAGAATTAAGAGGATTGACTCGAGTAATGAGGATGCAGGTGTTGGGACGTCGAGATACCTGGAGTATTGACGTATTTACAGTCACTGGAGATTCTCCTGAATAACGGTTGGTTTCCTCAGCACGCTGCGGGAATGGAGTTGGTAGCAGAGCCTTCTGCAGACTGCTGGAGAGCCTTCACAGACTGGAGAGCCTTCACAGACTGGAGAGTCTTCTCAGACTGGGGAGAGCCCTCCAACCTTATTCAGGTCGGTGGGCCGACGAAGACTGGTGAGAGCAGTGTTGCTTCTCCTTATACAGTGCAAAATGCAGTTTGGTGGCTGCCCCAGGTGTGCGGGTGTTGCTGGCCGTGCCACACATTTCTTATCTCCCTGTCTGGAGGCTGTTGACATATTTACCGCCTCTCCACGAGGCTCGGGCAGCAGTGACGACATTGACTGCAGGGTGCTATTTTTCAGCAACCTTGCTAGCTAACTTCTTCCTCTCTGCCGTGTCAGTGGCTCGGTAGGAAAAATCAGCTTCGACTTCAAGAGTGGCGACCACATGTCCGCGTATGAGTGGGCAGTACAATTTACACTATCATCAGCGTGTCTGTAATTGTCTGTATTGATTGGATCAACCCTGCAGACATAAGATTTGCTGCCTGCCGGCATATGTGAATTTCCCAGAATTGCTGTCATCGCGTTGTAGCGAGCGCTGGAGGTCCGCTCATGATAAGTTAAACTTGAAAGGACTATAGATTCCTTGGCGGGCCCCGTTTTAACAACAATCTCGACCGACCTACTTCAGGAAGAGTATATAAGCTTTGAGTGGGCTCCCCCCCTCCCGAAGTGGCAGCCAGAGATGGAAGAGTGTCCACGTATGTGCAGGAGCGAACATTGATTGTAGACGTCAAGGGTCCGAGGAGCTCCGGCCTGTCTACGATTGTCACAGCTGATTCATTGGTGAGCATAACCTAGGCAAGCAGTAGGATGGCAATCAATTTCTCGAGAACTTGTAAAACTTAATAAACGTGGCAAGGATAGGCGATTAGAGAATTCTGCCTAGAGTATCGAAGTAAGAGTAATTGTAAAGTAACATCTGTATCCTCCTTAGTGTACTGTATCTTACCAGCTATTAATGTTAAGCATTTCTTACCCACTTTGTATTTTGCATTATATTACTGATTCCTTAGTATTTGTAGTAAAAAGTGTAACAATTTATCATTGCTCTACCATCTAGTGAAACCCCTTGGGCAACCCTAGTCTAGTTGTGAACATTAAGAGTAAAGGAAAGGAAGTAATCATTAGACTTGCAATAGGAATGATAGGTATCAGGGAGAGGGTTGTTACAGTGTGATGGGCGAAGTCGTACAGAAGAGCGGTCGTGCTCATTGCGCAGTAGAGTGGCATGCGTCAAGGTGTAACATAAGTAAAATGTAGCATGCTTAAGAAGGTATCCATGAAATTGCTTGTACAGCTGTAAAATTTAAAAATATGCTGGTCTTATATTAACTGAAATTACATCAAATCTCACGACGACATGACAAACGTCATGAGATACCAGTCTAATAACGCGTAGAGCCCCCTCTAGGGCGAAGAAGTGCTAGTACTCAACATGGCATGGACTCCACAAGTGGACGGAAAACCTCTGGAGAGATGTTAAGCCATGCTGTCTAAATAGCTGCCCAAAGTTCCCTGGAATTTCTAGGTGCAGGATTTTGGGTGAGAATGGCTCTCTCCACCACATCCCATAAATGTTCAATTGGGTTCATGTCGGGGGAACATGCTGGGCACTCTGTTCACTGAAACTCTCTAGAATGCTCTTCGAATCAGTCGTGGACATCCGCAGCCCGATGAGAAGGTGCATTATCCTGTTGGAACATCCCATCGTTGACAGGAAAACTGAAGTCCAAATGGTCACCAACAAGAGTTTTGTAGCGGTTACCATTGAGTTTTGTGGGTACATGGACAAGTGGATGCAACTCATACCACGTAAACACACCCTACACCATTATGGAACTATTACCAGCCTGCACGGTGCGTTGTCGAAAACTGGGATCCATGGCCTAATTGGGTTTGCGCCACACCCGAACTCTGCCATCAGCCCGAAACAAACAATCTGTATCATGACTCGTGGACCAGGCCACATGTTTCCAGTCCTCCAGGGCCTAATCAATTAGCAACCTCACGAGTCCATGTGAAAACCACATAAAGTGAGTCAGTGAATTCGCATACACTGTTACCATACATATGTCAAAGAAAGCATTGTTTTTGGCAACTGAGCAGGATCTCCCTAAGCACCTGGCTGCCACTTTGATGCTGCGGCGGCAACAGCCAAAGATTTTGAGTTTGCTTAACAGGCTAACATGTTTAACTTCGAGGAAAAGTACTTAGCAATTATGGCCATCATTGACTCCTTGACCCTTCACTCTAATGAGGATTCAACGTCGTCAAAGGGTCAGAGTAGCAATTCTAGTGTTTCCCTCCCCAAGATCATGCTTCCCAGTTTTGATGGTGACTCAAAACAGTGGTTCAATTCCTCAAATTTGTTTTGCACTCGTGTTATCAACAATAATGATAACTCACCCATAGAAAAACTTGGCTATTTGTAGGCTCTTGGTTCGGTACAGCCGTTGCCTATGTTATAGCCCAATTTTAGTGTTACCTGGAAACTGTTAAAAGTCCGGTGTGAAAAACGCTTCCTTATACGAATACAAGTTGACGTGCTACTGTAAGGCAACACAGCTTCTATTGATTGCGAAAAATCCTTGCCTCAACTGTCAGTCGTCACAGAAAATGTCTGCTCTGAAAGCCCTTGATGTGCCACTAAAGCATTAGGACTTGATACAGCTACCCATTGTGTGTAAACATTTGGGCCCGGTATTGCACACACAGTGGGAGATTACTCTATCGGAGGAGTTTCGGTTTTGACTTTTCCTTCTCTATCTGAAGTGGTCAGAATTTTTGGGAGGTGCAAGAGTTCCCACAAAGTAAACACCTATCTAGGGAGGACATTCACTCTGAAACCCATTTGGTACAAACATATTCAAGGAACAGTAAAGGCAGGTATTCAGTGCCACTCCCCTTTCAGATATCAGCAACCACCTTTGGTCTAACCAGACCTCAAGCTGTTAATAATCTGCTTAGTGTAGACACAAGCTTGAAAATGACCTTCAACTGAGGCAGATGTACTCCAGTTTCATGAAAGGCTAGAGTTTCATGGAAGGCTAAACAATGGACAAATGGAGACCATTCCAGAATGGCCAGTTTTGATCTCCTCACCAGCCTATTATATCCCACACTACTGTGTAATACATCCAGAGAGTTCCACCACAAAACTCTGGGTTGTGTTTGATGCTTCAGCAAAGGGTTTGTCAGGTACGTTGCTGAATGATACCTTCCCTAATGGGAGGTCCAAATTTGCAAAATGACACTGTAAATGTGTTGCTGTCCTTTAGATTGCAAGAGGTTTATTCACTGCTGACATACAGCCATACAGCAGATGTATCACCAGATACAGGATCAGGATTTTCAAAAAAAGTTGTTTGGTGTTTATATGATAGTGAGCACATTCACATTTTAAAAAAACTTGTTTGTTTTACACCAGCGACAGACACAAACTTTGAGTAATAATTTGCACTTCTAAAAATATTTTTTTTAGCGGTCAAAATTTGTTATTGGGTTTTGCAACTACTGTGAGATTACGATGGTATTGTCGGGAACTGTGGACACTGATACAATCAGGGTATTACTGTGGTTTTCAATTACCTTATTTTTGGTTTTTCGGATTATTTCCTGAAGTGAATAGATTTCCATTAGTAACTGTTTTATATTTCCTTACTGTCAGCTCGGATAGAAAGCATACTGCTCGTGTTCAGTCTAAATTGCTAACAGATTGTAAAACTTACGGTAAAACTATGTCCTTATGGGTTTCAGTTCTTTGAATACTCATGTTAATAGATGTGTATTTAATCTCTTCTCCGACAAACCTTATCTTGGAATTTTTTGTGGAAATTCTTTGGTAACATTAAGAGCTACCGCTTCTCTAAAAAACTTGTTCCCTTTGGTTGTTTGCCAACAAATTCCCTATTGATGTAACCTCATGTACTTTTCACACACTCGCCTGGGAGAGGTTTTATTAGCAACGCTTCTCAATGTGATATTGTCAGTTCATATTTTAAAACTTTGGGCCAGGTAAATTCTATTGTTTTCAATCAATCTTTAAGAGTTCACCATTTTCCAAAATTTATTTTTAAACTTTATACATCCTTGCATATTTCCAAATCATTCATCCACCCCCCCACCCCCCCGCACACTCCATCATTCCCTCATTACGGAACTTTATTCCCTTTTAGCTTTCCAGCCAGGACACTAATTTCCATGATGTTATGCAACATTTCCAACCTCATCCTACTCCACCTTCTAAGAACAGTGGTTTCGTATCTGTCAAATAGTATACTGCAACTGTTTTTTGCATCCTGTTTTTTTTTTTTTTCTCCTTTTGGTCTAAGACCCAGTTTTGTGTTAAAATGACATTTTCTCCACCTTCTCAACCCATTGTCCCAGAGCATTCTGTAGTCATTCCTTCACCTTGTAACGACCTGCCTACCTAACACTATGACTTCCGCTAATACTCCAACTATTCCCTGCTCTTCTCACCTAGTCTCTCTTACCAGTTAGGCAGATTCGTATGTGGGGGATAGTTATTGCTAATAGCTATTAAATGAAACAGGGAATTCAACTACACACATTTATTATAACTCTTTAGGGTATCTATATAACAATACTTCAACACAATACTACAATATTACTCTTCCACATAACATTGACTTTACTTTACTTTTGCTTGACAAGATATATGAGAACATAAATGATTACAGTTATACAAGAAACAGTGAGATGATTATACTGACATGAACGTAAAGATAAGTCAATTATAAGAATACAAGAATGCTGCTACACGATATGCCCTAGCCTTGCCACGTGATTATACTTTTTAATATGAGATCTCGATAAAGGGAGTGCCACCCTACCACCCAGCCGGATTTATGCTCACCATAGAGTGTCTTGTAGATGGGCCGGAGCTCCCCGAACCCTAGCATTCTTCCGTGTCGCTCCGACACTAATGTTGCCGCTTCACACTGCTTACAGCCTTGGGGGGAGTGGGGTGAATGGCTTAAATTGTCTGCTCTCAGTAGGTCGCTCAGGCTTGTTGATAAACAGAGGGCTTGCTTCAAGGATCAACAGTCTATAGCTTGTCGTGTTTGGGCCCCCTGGAGCCTGCTACAACCTGTTGTTTCTAGTCATTCTTCTTCTTTTTCTTCTTAATGTTAAGTTTTAATGATAATGTGTAATCATGGTAATAATTAACTTTTTTGGGATCCTTGCATTTTTTATACTGGTACTACACCCAACTCATCTTTGCGGACCACAGGCCCTGCTTTCAGCAAGGGAGTGCGGGTCTTCTTTTTTTCTAGCCACTCACTTTTTTTTTCCTTTACCATTTTGTCACTTTGTTTATTCTTTAAAAAATTTGGGGAGATTATTCCCAGCCTACAGAAAATGAATATAAACAAAAACATAGGAAGGGATTCCATAGTAATTCATTTGTGGATGGAAATGGTAGCTTTCCATCCTGATACTTGTTGCCTGTTCTTCTTTATCCTGGAAGTGATGGGAGGCGAACAGTGATGCTGATACAATGACAGAGCGGGTCTGGGTGCCACTAGGCAGATCCAGGGGATAACCGACATGTCTACATTGTAGCGTTGCATGTTATATATTTTTTAACGGGTTTATAATAATTTTACATAGAGACTTTTAGCTTAATTCCCTTTTTTTGGCAAGTGTGTGTAATATTTTTAATTTTTCTTTGGTACCATGTGGAACAGGAACAGTTTATCGGTAATTGAAGTCGTACTTGAGTGGTTATATGCAGTGCATTTGCTTTTCATGTTTTGCACACACAGTTCAGTTCAGGTTACATCAGTTTTGAGATAAGAGTTTTATTTAACTTATTTTGTAGTTTCCCGATAGTAAGCAGTTTTGATTTTTGAGGGCGAGGACGTTAGCTGCGACGCAGTATGTTCTGGCCAATAGGAAGAGATTGGGCAAAGAAATGCTATGATTGGAAGTAGGAGAGGGGATAGCGATACACGCCGAGTTGTGCCGGAAGGGCCTTGAGCCCTGCAACAGATAACAATTGACCGCAATGAGAGTACAACATGCTCGTCTTTCTCTCACAATGTGAGTTGGGGAAGAACATTACTACAGAACTGAACTACAGCGGCTATGTTCATTTTCACGTGATCTCGATAATTCTAGTGGCTCTTAAATTGTCTGAATATTGTGAAAATGTCATTTTTGAATTTAAATAAAACTGAGTAAGGAACCATGGCCTTGATTTTTTACTCATTTTGTGGAGAGCTCTAATTTAAAACTCAGGAATCTAGATCAACCTTAGTTTCATTTGCCAACTCATTGAGGTAAGGTTAAGCATATAGTGTGCTCCATCTTCTGCCACGAAAGTTTCAAAACTGTTTCCGAGAAATCCATGCTGAACTTGCCAATAGAAGGTGAGTGGCCTGAAAAAAGGCAACATACAATACCTTGAAAGGTGCTACCCCATGTGGCATATAACTGCAAATTTTTGGTACTGATGGTCTGATATCTGTCGCTGTAAATATGGTATGCAATCAGTAGTGTGCTAAGCATGTAGCTGAAATTAATTGATTAGTGCATTTATTTTTGTTAATTTATAAGGGGAATTTCAATACATTTATATGCTACAGTGTAATCTGCCTTGTGTTAATTTTGGTGGTGCACAATCCACATGGCATCATCATTTGTTAATGCAACTCACCCGGACTCACACACAGCACATAGCTGCATGGGCAAAATGTCTTAAGGACCTTGCTGTTGTGCTACTGAAAGAGCGGCAAAAATACTGATTTCAATTCAGTAGGCATGAAATAATATTAAAACAATGAAGCATTCCTTCCACAACAAGGCAACCAGTCAGTTGATATTTTGACAGTTATAAGATTAAATAAAAACCACACTATTATAACACTACAACATGAATTGAAAATTTAGTACCACAATAATAAAATTAATATAATTTATTTCACATTAAAATGTCTATGGGACATACATTTCAGTGTAATACACAAATACTAAAATCAACAAAATTTTATTTCTGAAATAGAAAAAAAAAAAAAAACATTTAAATATGTCGAAAAAAATTTCAATTTTTTGCAAAAGGTAATTAATCAACTGTTGAAAACACTCCATTGTATATAAATACTAATTTAAGACTATAATTTTGAATATTGAATTAAATATTATGCAACATTTACTGTATTTCAGTATTACTTAATTTTTATACTATGTTAATGTTACACATTTATTTCACCACCTTCTGTGGGCAGAACACAACTGAAATAAAATTTGTTGCAAACATAAAGGTTGTAAAATTTTTAACAATTTAACTTTGACAACATTATTTCATTAACAAAACAAATTTTACAATTTAATGAAGCAAACATTTTCCTGCTGTTAGAAATAATAGTCCTGAAATATGCAAACATAATTAACATTTTCAATTTAGATACCATACAACAAGCCTTTCCAATTACCTAGATAGTTTCATGAATTTCTGCAGTTTGAAAAACAAATGTTATTTGCAATATATACCAATAACACAACAGATTTCTGAAATACACATGAACTTGAAGAGACAACCAAGTCATTGGAGACAAAGTTAAAAAAGAGCAGTTCACAAAAATTCTAGATCCTCATACATTAAATACTGACGTGCATATATATATATATATATATATGTGGTGACTGTAGAACAAACTGAACAGAATAACATAATTTTCCTCAATTTTTTTATGAATAGGTCAAGAGTGACATTCACAGTAATAGGACTACTGTTCTGTAGTTGTCTTGATTTGGACAAGTCCTTTCAATATAATGATTTGATGTATAGTGATCACTTCATATTGAAAGTGATACGGACAATGGTTCATCATTAGTGTCCTAACAGGTACTTCAATAATAATGGACTCCATATCACATGTCCAGCAGCAAATTTCTTTTGGAGATCTCCACTAGTCTTCCTGCCAGGACTCCGTACTTCATCCATCTAAAAGTACATACAATATGTAAAACTTACTACAGATCACATAAAAGAGTATTAAAATTTTTCTTAACATGCAATAAACTGTTAGGATATTTTATCTACAAACTGAATGCATCAAAGAAAAATTACTCAGTTTAGATTCAGCCAATAACAGTTGATGACAGCATATTCTTAATAAATAACAGTTGTGGTTTATTGGACAAATCTTTAGTTCTTTGCAATTATAGCATGCGTAAGAAGTTATTTCGGTTTACTGGTTTCCAGATACAACTATCAAATCTATAGCGGTTCGAAGCTTACTAGTGGTGACATGCTTAAAAATATACAATGCAAAGAAAAACCCAAAAATATTTAAATATGCAGCAGTAGACAAGTGCTACATGCACACACATATAATGGAACTAAACATTCATTGAACCTAATGTTTCATTTGTTCAACCAAAGTTTACTTGCATGTGACGACAAACGCTACTTACTTATGTGTACTTGAATTTAAGAAGAAGAAAAAAAAATGCATTCATCGTGATAAGAAAAAAGTATATGTATACCACTTGTTGCTCTTTAAGGTTCAGCATATGCTTATATCATTTAAGGATATTTGCCATGAACTATGCAATATGGTTTTATATAAATAATAACTGATAATTTGTTGTCAACCTTATATGATGACACGCAAGATTACTTTTCAGTTTTCATTATTACAGCAGCCTACATTGCAATTACCTACAATTCCTTGCTTTCCATACTTGAAACATTCCCTTGACTACTTATCACAGCCACAAATGTAGAAAAATAATTTCAGTAACGTAAAAATGTGTCATGCATACTACAATGTTCAAAAGAATACAATACACATTATTTTAACAATGCAAGAGTTAACTTACTTTTCTGCAATGACTTAAAAAAGGACTTCCTGCCATATAGCTTTCAGTCATCATTAAATTTCTCCCTTTTCTGTCTGGTTGTAGAAATACTTTTTGCTGTCAATCCATGCCAACTCATTGAGATTACAGTGACAGTAGCATGAAAGGAGGCATTATGACCAGCTTCTTCAATCACATCAACTTGGTGCCTGAAAGAAAACAACCAAAGTTAACAATATATTCCCTTTGTTTTAAACACATATTTACTATGATAGTGTTATCAGAACATTGGCATATAAGAAATGTTACACATTTCAGTGATTTGTAAAAATTATATTCATGTCCCTTCTTCTGTAGATAAACAATATAATATCTGATCCCAAATGATGTAAATTTCAATCACCATCCACAAAGGTTAGTTGTTCTGTATAATTGGTTACGCATAAAATTATGGGGTTTACAACACCATAAACACATCTTTAACTGTGAACATATAAGGAATTTTAGTTTTGCACGCTTGGTAAGTACAATGTAAATTGCACTTGTGTAATGAAATTAACATTGTTATAGGCTGTTCACGGTAAAGTGAGCAATTTTGAAGCCCTAGTTACTTTTTTCTTTTGGTAATATTTTTTTTCCTTTAACCACCTTTTTAAATAGATATTGACATGTATGTAATAAACATAGTGTGAATCGACCGAACTTGGAAGATAACATCTATGACTACAATAAAATATATTTATTGACTATTATTCCAAACGAGAGGGCTTTCATAAGTGCTCACTTTACCGTGAATAGCCTATAGTCAAAAAGTTCTCCAGGCTACTTGATTTAAGAAAAAAATATGGCATTATCCACGTAGAACACAAGGGTAAGAAGCCCTACATGTAGAAATGTACTAACATGTGTCAATTTACTAAATTCATTTTAATCCCTTTATATATATATATATAGCTATAGTAAAAATATTAAAGCTAGCTATTATTAAGTAATTACTAAGAAATTATACTTGATAAGTCAATGTATTTACGTAACCACCCGTGCAACCAAGTAGGTACTTGGAGTGGGTAAATAATGGCCTTTGATGTTTGAATAGTAACATTTTCAAACTACAAATAGTTTTAAAATCCAATAGTTACTGGAAAACCTATTCATTTTCAAGTTTCTAGCCAAAAACTTATTTATTCAGTTACAATACAAACTATAAATTTACTGAGCACAAAAAAAAAAAACAATTACCACATAAATAAAACACCATTTTTTAAGAAATGGTGTTTCAAGGTATTATATAATTTTTACAAAAAAAATTTGGTTATTACTTTCATTTAGTTTCAAACAAACAAGGCACCAAAGTACAAACATTTGAAATAATGCATCAAATAAATCATACCAAGATCCATTTATGATTGTGTGAAAGAAAAAATCCAAAGAAATCTATTAAACTCAATAGCTTATGACATATAAAATCAGTAATCCGATGATTATTATTTGGTTTTAAGCTGGTATAACATTGCTGTAAATTTAAAACTATGAAAATGAGATGAATTTTTTTTAAAAGCAAGATGAAAGGTTTTAAATATTAAAAGAAATTTTGCACATTGTCAAGTTCAGGATGACTACCAAAATCCAAAAATTCATTTCAGTGACTACGTGACCTTTAGTGACTGTTTCCCATAAATTTTAGTGACCTTTTTTTGTGACCAGTCACAGAACTCGTGTGAAGTTAAAACTATGCCCATGGAATCTTGCTATGCATTATAATACAAAGAAATAAAAAATGTAACTATTACCTCAAAATACAGGGGGAAAAGTGTTATTCATACTTTGAGGTAACAAATAAAATTTAAATAAGCTTGCTTTTTAATGTTGTAAATATTAATTTTTCCCACAATTTTACATACCAGAATTATTAATGACACAATGCACAATAATTAAAAACCAGACAGTTATAATTCCTTTGAAAACACAACTACAAAGTCAGTATTCTGGTAAACTGCACTCAGACATGAAAACATAACACTGTACAAACTACAAAAAATGTTACACATTCAGCACAGTTCTCAATAAAACTGCTGAGATTTTTTGCTAAGGTCAGATACTTTCTCATCAAACAATTTTAGTTTGCATTTCTTTTGCTTGAAAATTCTTTTTTCGGCAACCTGCAATTCTCTGATTTATTAATACTTCCTTTCATCTTGCTGACAAATTTCCGACAACTAGAATCATACTTTACAAAATGTCAACATCAGAAACTGTTCATTCAGAAGAAACTATTATGCTCCACTAAACATTCTTTATTGATTGAAACACTTCTCTCAACAGCCACATTGCCATGGAACATTACTAGTATTTTCTGAAAGTAAGTAGGTAGTGTTGTATTCTCCAATTTCAAATCAGAAAAGAAATTCATAACAAAACTACCAAGTTTATATTGCTTCCGGTCAAATTGCACGTTATCATAAACAATATCATTTTCGCAAAACTTTAATAATCCCTCTTCACACAGTCGCCAATTAATGGTGTCGCTTTGCCACAAATACCTCAAGAGCTACAGTGATTTGTGAGCTTCGTAACATTTGACTTCTCATTATTGCAAGATATATACACGAAGCACCTTTTACAATCTTGAAATACAAAGGACAGTCTGATACAAGCTTTGAAAATAAATGTTGCAAATAGCATTTGTATTTATTTCAAAACACCTTTACTGCAACCAGCTTTGGCAGCAAATCCTATATCAATATCCTGAAGTGTCTTTACTGATACAACTTCACTAACATCTACACTTGCAACTGGAGCCAGATTTTACATTGTCAGTTATAGATTTCTTTATAAATCGAGATGCTACGGCATGCAGAAGGCAAAAAATATCTTGGTACAAAAAAGGTAGCAAAGATGGATTTCACTGAAATTAAATTTAAAATGGTTCCAACTGCAATTATATTGACAATAACAATTTCATTTTGGCTAGCAACAACTTATCAGCTAAGAGTTCCTTTACCATTTTGACTTCTGAGAGTTTGGTGGCTTCTGTTCAACTGATTTCACGTATTTTCTCAGGTGTAGTAAAATTTTGATCGCTTGTCTGAGCGCTATTGAATTCTCCACCCATCTTACCTGACAGAATTTCAATGCAAATACTGTGGATCCTGTTATCTGAGAGTCCTCTGCTCTCATTGATGAGAAATATTTGAAGAAGTAGAAAAGTGAACAAAGAAAGACATTATTATTCCATTGTGTTTTACAATTATCTGTTTTGTATGCTCCTTGGGCAGTGTGTAATGAACATGTTCCAACATCAAAAATTCCCAGCCCATCTCATTCACCTTTCAAAATTTCTTTAATATCTCCCAAAAATTTTAATTTAATATTTGGCCCATCAACAGAATTGTGTGCAATATTACTCAAGGATATGCTCAAATTAATCAAAGCACTCAATAACTTGCCAACCAAGTCTTTTGCAGTAGCTTGTTTTAAGAAGGCTGAAGTGACATATCTAGTGGACATTGTGTTCTCGACTCACTATGTTAAAACCTTACAACAAATTCCATTTGGCCCATCTGAGGCACTTTGTTTAGGCTCTCATCAAATAAGACGGCGAAGAATTCACACAATTTTACTTTATCAGCAAGGCTGCATTGAAAAAAAGGACGTAGTCCATGTCACCACATAAGATAGCATTAAATGGATGCTAGAGGGGTGTATCTGAGTTCGTGAGAAATGGAGGTCTTAATAAAAATAAAATAACTAAATTAGATTATTAATTTATTCAGACGGCTATTATTTACAGTATTAAATTATCTGTCTCCACTACAGTGGAACCCTTGTATTAACACCCCCTGATTTTACACTTTCTTGCATTTTACATACACTTCTATTAGTAGCAATGTCTGTTTTTACGGCATAAGTTTCCTTGTTACTACACTTTCCTGCATTTTGCAACCATTTTCCCCAGTCCCTTTAAAAGTGTAGGTTTCGCTGTATTACTCCTTTTATTTTACAGTGAGCGATATATTTAATATAAATTTCAAATCTAATTAACGTCCTTTATGTCTCCATTTGGCTATAGTCAATTAACTCAAACTCATTCAAACATGCTCAGTCTATCTGTTGCCATCAATTTGAAATGTCTTTCACTCACACATCCAGTCCAATAGTCCAGCCTGCAGTCGTACTCTTCACTGTTCTGATGGTCGCAGTCACAGATTTTCCTCCTGCTGGTCACTTCTCTTGCACCGCACTGTCTATCACTAGTCGTCTATCACTGAAACTCATCCATTCAACAAATGCCGGCTCAGAGTCCCAACGCAACTTTTATAGCCACTGGCCTTAACCCAGAAGATTTGCTGCACCCAGAGTCTAGCTGAGAAAAGTAAGGTCAGTAATCCAGATCATTCTTCAGATGTCCCAAAGACACCTGATACCCAAGGTCGGGAGCGGCATGCCCCCTGCTAGGCATAACAAGCACGCTTTGAAAACATACCTATGTGAAAAGCAGCATTGTCTCTGGTTGCAATTGGTAGCGTGTGCACATCAATAAATCATCAGACTACTCTGTCCATTTCCATTAGCTCGTGTGGGGCAAAGCAGCGAGTGCATAACATTAGCTTGTCATTTTGCATTTGGAATTTTTGAGCTAATATACTATCACTGTCAGTGAACATAAATGGGAACAGATAGCTATTTGCACCTCCACTCTTAGAAGAAGAATGAATCATTAACTTATGCAAAGCCCAAATAATTACTGCTTTTGTGACTTCAACTCTCAGAAGAAACTGTTCAAAGTCCTTACTTCCACATGGCATGAGGATGATGAACGCTGAAGTATTTTCCGAGCTTGCTACTGTCTGGTGAGCCAAAGGGCACTTGTTTCAGGTATATTACACTTTTGGCCTGGCAGATTTGTTCCTGTCTCTCAAGACAAACCACTTTGACATACTGACTTAGCTCCTTTGCTTGAACGTGGAAAATAGATTACAGTCTGTTTGCAACAGGAAATTTCACACAGTTATTACCACCATGTGCAATGTCCAATTCTGTATAACATACCGAGCAAAAAACACTATGCTTATCTTTTACGGGGTGTAATCACGACTTCCACTGCTCTGCAAACGGTAAAATATAACCAATTTTCTTGGAACCTACACTTCCTCGCACTATCCACAGCTATTATATATAACACGCTCCTCTGGCCTATTTACCAGGAAACATACAACTCATTGCACACTACAGAAACTGATGAAAACGTAATAAAATATTTACAAGCGCATATTATAATATATAAAATATACCAACAAAACAATATATTATTAAAAAATTCAGAACTTTGTACTAACTCAGTGCACAAAACATGAAAAATACTTTCAACTTGCTATTGGAATGACAGCTCAAATCAATATCTCGAAAGTCTTTTTAATAGTGCCATCTACCGAATGAATTCACAACTATTTCATCTGTATTTAGCTGCGCTACCTGGCACACTAAAAAGAGTAATGCTGCATGTGTACCTTACACTTTTATAGTATTTTTTTCCTTAAAAAATAAATGCCATGCTTTACAATTGAATGACTATCACTAAGACTTAAAAATTTAACAGTTCTTGTTTGCATTTTGTAAGATATTCACAAACGTTGTACGTAACTTTATGTGCCACACGTTTTCTACCCCATTAGCATATAAAATCACATTTCCTTCCACACAGATATTATTTCAAATACATAATTTGGAACATATGTACGATCTGAAAATATTACTATTATTTTCTGCACAGAAAACTAGGATGTCTATAAAACAATGATACTGAAATCGGTGACTTTGTAAACAACATTGATTAGCTTTACTGACTGTGACTTTGTGACTACCACCTCAAAATTGTGACTTTTTCTGGACTTTCATGATTTTCGTGACTGGTAGACACCCTGCAATAATACAGAAGATTTATACATTTTTGATAATATGAACAATACAAATATAACCATTTGTGTTTGTTTTTAAATGAATCGTAGTTTTAGGCTGCTAAATAAAAAAAAAATGTTGACTAATCTGGAATTTTTGGGATTTGGGGGGGGGGGGGGGGAATTGTGATGCATACTTTCCAAATAATGTGGATATGTAGCATGTGCACTGTCCAGGGGGCACAGTTTGGAAAACACTGTGACCGTGCCACCAGGGTTCCTTCAAACATCTTCAGGTTGTCTAGCATTGTGGCTTGACAAATTTCATGTACAATTTGCATACACATTGCAAAAATTTAAGTACCACACAAACATTAAAAAATTCACATACATTAGTTCTAGTAGCATTTATTAATTCTGAAAGCATTACTTATATTGTTCATCATGATTTTACAGCCTCAAAATTTGTTTTACATATTTTTCAAGAACTAATAATCAAAGAATCATTGCGTGTTTACGTATACAAGTAGTTCATCAAGTCTGCTTTGTTGTGTAAACGTAAGTGATGAGTATCTATAACATTAGGTTCTTTGCTAAATATTTTAATTCAAAATTATATATCTTCAAAATTTTGACAAACACATTTAAAAAAATTACACCAGCCAGATCAAAAAATTAACATATAACACACTTTGCTGTGAAAACATACCATAATTTCATAGTGTCTATCTAAAACAGGTTTGGTGACTGCGATGATTTCAAACAATTTGTGGATGAAATCTCTCGAGATATAAATAATGCATATGTAAGAGCACCAAATTTCTTTGAAAGTCACATCTTGAAGTAAAAGCACAAATCCAGGAAAAAAAAGGACTTGCCATTTTTAGGTAAAACAATTATACAATAAAAACTAACAAATTTACTTATTATAATTGTAATTTTCCATACATTGATGTTGCTCGATTTTTACATGTACAGAAAATTTCTACGCAAAATATATAACTAACAGTATTTTGAGCTTTTTAGCTTTGAAGTTGAAAATTCAAACAATAAATAACAGCATAAAATTTTTGGACAGAAAATGAGGTCAATATATTACTATTTAATTTACAAACGCTACCAACAATAATCTGCTCAAGACAAGTTAGGTTAGGACTAAATGTGTGTGCAACATGAGTACTAGAGTTAAGGTTGTCATAAAAATGGACAAACTCTAAATATCACCTATAATTTATATTGGGTAGGATTATCCATTCACAGTAAAACATACTAGGGGGACAGAGTGATATATTTTTGTTAGTGGTATTAATTAATGTTTGTTAGGGATCTTATCCATCAATGCTGTTTGACAAAATAACTTAAAAATAACGGTCTATGTACAACTGCTATAGGCACATCAATAAAGTAAATTATAAATTAATTCAATCATGCTGTAAATCAATCGCCTAACAATTTACACTCACAAACAATGATAAACCTGCACTTAATCACAGCTCACAGCTGTGTTCTTTTGTTTACTACCGAACTTCACATATAAAGAAGTATGGGAATGTTTTGAAGTGACACTAAGTTGTAAAAACTGGAACAAAACTGTCAGTATTTTATAAACATCTCAATTTACTTGAAAATTCTTAAAATGGAAACAAGCAAAAAACTATACCAACAATTTCTGCAACACTAAGAACAACACAGTAATGAAATTACTGTTTAGCAAAGACATTGTGCTTGTTATAGCCATACGAGTGCATCTTCAAAATACAAAAAGAAACCAATCACCATACGAGTAAGAAATCTCGCAAAAACAATAGCCTAACTTAGGATATATTTGCAAAACACCACCACTGAAAACTGTAAAGGAACAAAACAAAGGATAGCTGTAACAGGTACGCCAACACAAAAATAAAACAATTACCATTTCCGATCTAATTTTTTCAAGCTCGCACTTGCAATACCTCAGTCCTTATCCCGTGCCCCAACAGTGACGTAAACAATACATTTTTCCGAAACTTTTAAAAGAGAAAACCAATGAGCAATCATATTTACACCAATACCTCGCGTACCAACAGGTTTCCTACACCTTGTACAAAATCCCCACACAATCATGGACACTTCCAGAGTGGCAAAAATGTATGTACAATTCACATTTTCCCCATCTTTCATTGCTGCTAGAAACTCTGATCTTAGTACTATTGTTCCCAGCTCAGCTCTTTCCCATTTACTTCTCCTCATGTTTGATTCCTTGCTATTCACCCGCCCTCATGCATACACCTTGGCTCTGTCGTCTGCTACCACGTCTCATTATATTCTGGGTAGATAGCTTAGTTTGCCACTTACTTTCTGCTGGTTATGCCAACATTCAGGTATGTCACATTGTACCATGTCTGATAATTTTGTTAGTATATTTCTAACATAAGGGAGTAGTTACAGCAAAGGTAGTTTCGGGTTGTTAGAATAGTTTGTCCAAGTCTTGGGTGTCCGTTAGCTAAATTCCTTTTTGTAAGGCCAGACAAAATTATTTTTAGGACCAACAACTTTTGTAGGCTGCTTAGCGCCAGCACAAATCCTTACTGTAGTTATTTTTCCAATATGATAATTCCCTTGTTTCCTGCCTCTACTTGTTGAAGGACTTAATGGACATAGTACTAAATATGCTTCTGGTATTTTGCATTACTATGCATGTACTTGTACTTTGTTCTGTCTATATTTCAGTGGAATTTGCATGTTATTTGAATGTTGAAATATTTTTACATATTTTATGACACTACAACATTGACTTGCATATGATTTGGCTTACTGGTCCATAATTCATACCCAATTATGGAAATTTGACAGATTTTGTGTAACCAGAACAAAATTTGTAGGTAATAGGAAGTATAAGACTATTAGGTAAATATTTTGATGTGTTTTGCAATGTGTAATCATAAAATTGTTGATGGGATATTTTTAAACTTACATTTTAACATGTTTTGCAACATGCAGAATGATCTATGTTTGCACCTGCTCTTCACAGTCAAGTTTCTTTCTCCTTAATGTTATTGTCTACTGAAATATTTTAATTGTATTTTTAATCTGTAGTGTACATTGTATTTTATAGTTCCTTCAGCGATGTGCAGAAGGAGCTCTGGAACAGAGCTGCTCTTTATAATGCTGGCCTTTCACAAAAGCTATACTTTGGAAGATAGTCCATTTATGAGTTGTAATTATTTTTTTCAGACTGCATTATGTCAACTGTTTGAGGCTATAATTGAACATACAGAAGATATGAATTTAAACTTATCTGCATATGTTATTGCATTACCTTTCAACAAACAGTATTTGGTAGCAGTGTCTACATTGTTAATTTTCAACGACATGTTCAAGTACAGCACACGCAATTATGAGACAACAAATACAACAATCAAGAATTATATACAAATTGTGCGCAAGATTTTAACAAGCAATAATTTGTTAATGGGAGATTTTAATCTGCAATCCTTTAGAGAATTGGGATAATGTGGCAAAAAATGCTTAAAAAAAGTTTCTTCTTAGTTTATTGTGATAAAAAAATTGCTTAATGAATTGACAACATTGATGCAAGTGTAATCCAGAATGCATTTTAAAATTGGGTTCACAATGGGTGTTTCTAAGTGAAATCAGTAGATATTTTTAATAAATGTAAGCTGCACCATTTTACATTTTCATAAAGATTAAACAATAGGTTGGCCTATCTAAATTAGATAAAACACTTTTTTTTTAGTTTTTTTACTGACAACTCATAGATAGGAGTCGTGCATTATTCAGATATGCAATAAAACCAATTTCTACATGAATTTTTGTGTTTTAAAACAAATAAACTCAAATTTTAACTTTTAGTGATAATACTACAAAAATAGTGAACTTCTTTTTTGAAAATTGTGGAAAAAGTCGTATTTTATATAAATATATACATGGCACACTAATACCAGCAGATTTTAATAATATACCAGCAGCTGTCAGAATGCTGCATTTGGAATATTATTCTAACTAGTTTCATTTCAATAGTAAAAACTGACAGAAAATGTAATTTACTTTGCCCCCAATATATTATCCCATAACTGATGTGAGAATAAACAGAACCAAAATAGGCAGACCACACACACACTTAAGTGGTTATATGCGAAAGCACTTGAAACATATAACAAGTACTATTTAATTTTTTAAGCAGACGAGTCTGTTGGTTCCAAGAGTGTCATCAATTACAATTGCAAGGAAACAAGTATGTTCAACGAACTTAAGTTTAGTATTGTCTAACAGAATGTCTGGCTTTTTTGCTTTTAATTAAAAAGAAAATAATATGTAATTAGTTTTATCAAAGTTATGTAACAGCTTGTTGGAAGTAAACCAAGAATTCAATGTACACAAGGTACTAGTAGTCAAGTCATTTAATTTAGTGTCAGTGTTAGTCTGAATCAGAACATTTGTATCATCAGCAAAGGAAATTACAGGCACATTTGTAAATTGGAGACTTAAATAATTTACATATATTAAAAAAAAAGGAGTGGTCCTAAAACACTTCCTTGTGGGACACCCACATTTATAATTTTAGGCTGAAAGCAGAAAGACTAAAACACTGTTTTTTTATTGACTTTAACTACCTGCCTTCTATTAGTTAAATAAGAATGCAATAATTTATTTCCAATTCCCCTAATCCCTAAGTTACACTTTATCAATGAGTAGCTTGTGATGAACAGGTGTTGAACACTTTGGACAAATATAGGAATACTCCAAGAGCATCCTTAAATCTGTCTTTCCATTCTGTAACAAGTTCAAAAAATTCAACACTGACTCAGTATTCTTACCCTTCATGAAACCATGTTAAAATGCAGAAAGTAGATTAAACTTACATAACTGAATATTCTATTATTTATCATGGATTCAAATATTTTAAAGAAGGAACTTAGAAGTGAGATAAGACGAATTTCCTTTTTTTAAACAATGGGATAGCTTTAGCAATTTTTAAGTCATTTGGGCAAATACCATTAGTAAAAGATTCATTTATTATATGGACATGAGGAACTGTTGATTTTTTAGTCTTAAGGTTTTTTATACATGTAATAATTTCAGAATTTGTAACAGGATACATATACATTGTGGAATGTGATTATTTTATTTTCCAATGTAATGTACTCAGTGAGTGGGGTAGTTTCGCTCTAACTTCATTAAGAACATTGAAAAAAAGTTGTTTACGTAATTTGAAGTGGAAAAAGCTGCTCCAGTCAAATTGGTTGACAATTGCAGGGTTTCAATGGTAGTTTTTTGCTTACCATTGACACTATTTGTTGTATTCCAGAAAGTCTTGGAATTATCAGAATTTACTATCAGACATCCAACATGTTTCTGTTTTGAGGTTTTTTGTGTTTTTTAAAATATTATCTTATAGTTACTGTAATAAGTAACAAAATCACTTGATTTAACATATTTGCTTCTACAATAAGGATGTTTCATATTCATACTAGACATTTTTAAACCTTTTGAAATCCAGTTCTTATCTGATCTGCATTTTAAAGTAAAATACTGTCCAAATTTCAAAGTAAAAATATTCATGAACATTCTGAAATTTTCATCAACAGTTGTAGCAGTGAGGACTGAATCCTAATTTTCAAGTTGTGATGCATCATAGAACAATGAAAATACATTACAATCCCTATTAGAGGTTACGCAAGTATATGTCTGAAGCTTGGAGCAGTTGAGTTTTAATAGTTGATCATAATGGTCTGACAAATGGCTTGCTATTTTTTTTACAGATGTATCCATTATATTGCTGCTAATAATTATATGATCTATCATATTTAAATGGTTATTGTTTCTCTAGTTACAAAAGTCATAAGCTGAAAAATTGCTAAATATTATTGTGCGACCTCAGTTGAACTTATAGCATTTATATTGAAGTCATTACATAAAACTACTTTCTGCCCAATTTTGGATATTTTAAAAGTAATTAATTAAAACTATAATAAAAAAAATTATGGCATTATTAGGAAATCTATTAACACAATATACTATTATGTAACAACTAACAAAATTACCAGATACTATTTCATTCTTTGCTGGTGTTCTTCCTCTCCTCACACCAAGCCCAACCACAGCAGGGTAGTCAGAAAGCTGCTAGGAATCTCACCCACCCCTACATTCCTCAGGCAGGGAGGACAAGCCTGACTTACACTATCGGGAGCTGTTTCGCCCATTGAAGGCACAGAAGCAAGATAGCAATACGAGTGAATAACACGTGTGCACCTAAATTCATACCGCCTATAACATGAATTAAATTGCAGTAATTCTGTCATTGAGCTATACTATGCAAATTATACCCGACATTTTTTAACCGTTATCTCTTTAAAACACTTACAACAAGAAAAATTAGAACACTTTAGATAACTCGTTTATATCTCTATTTCTTTCACAGTCATATTCCCAGAATATTTATTTGCCGAGTTATGTATATTTATTGTTTACAGATTTAGTTAAGAACATTATGTGCACGGCAACTGCCATATTTTCCAAGCTGAATGTGTTAATTTATAATTTTTAAATTTATTTATTATTTATTGTATTTCAACACCACACTGGAAATTTCTGTTGCGTAAACATTGTTTCCTAAAAAGATTGCAAAATAGTGCATATTAATAATGGAAGTCATAAGCTACAAAAGTTTATAGTGATACCATCTGTTATTTAATATTTAAATAAAGTATTTCATATTTAAATAACAGTTTAGCAAAAAAACACACATTTCAAATCTGAACTTCATAAAATTAGTCCACTGGAATCAAAAGAAATATTACCAACCTACTTATTCTGATCCAGAGCCAAGACTCTCCTCATCTTCCCGAGTCACTTGTTGAGTCTTCCTCAGACGACGTTCCAATTTTAACAATGATTCTGTCAATTTCAATGTTCAACAGTACATCACTCTTGAAATATGCCATTTCAATGTTCTTTACATGTTTGCAACATCGTTCCCATTGTTCGATAGCATAGCTGCCTAAAAACGGTTCACACAATTTCTTCTGGTCGTCAAGAGATGAAGATATTTCTTCGCATATTCCCTTTTAAATTTCTCCAGACGAGTTCAATTTGGTTCGAATCTGCATGATATGGGGGCAACCTGATGATATATCATGACCAGGTGATTTGATAGTTTCATCTATTTCAAATGTTTTTATTCTTGAAACTTGTTTTACTAACAACAGCAAATTGGCTTTCATCATGCCAGATGAAAATGAACTTTAATTTATTGTTAGCCGCTCTTGAATTTCTTGTTTAGTGTTTGCCGATATGGGTTTCTTATTTAGCCTAAAATTATGGTAGCTTGCATTATCAAAAACAATTGCACATTTTCCAGATAAATATGGGAGAAGTTTCTGTTTAACCAGAGTAAAAAAAATTGTCAATTCATATTGTCACGGTAATCCCCTGATATCTGCTTTAATCTGAAAATTAACAGTGCATTCGGGACAAAACCTTGTTCTCCTCCCGCATGTACGATAATCAACCGCGGGCCTTTTCCAATAGGTTAGCTGACACTGAGTTTCTTGTCCAACTGCCAACAAGAACTAACACAATGTGAGGCATGCAGGTATTAATCACCGACATAAACAATTGTCTTACCTGCTTCTCGAAAATGCTGCATTTCTTGTAGGTATCAACCTCTCCATGCAGTATTGTCACATTTCTCCCCTGGAATTCTTGTCTTCGACTGGCACTTTTTCCAAAAGAATCCTAGAAGTTTTAACAATTGAAGCAAGTATTTCCTGCTACAATCTAAAAACCCCATCCTTCCGCAAAGCCTTGTTTAATTTTTTTAATATTGGGACAGTTTTCCTGATTATATAAAACTCGTGTACATTTCTTCTCAATGTATCACATGTAAAATCATCCACTTCAATTATTTTCTTGTGTTGTGTGTTTTTTACCCGTTGGCATTGAAAAACTGAGACTATTTTTATGGTTCACTTTTCCCTCAGCCATAATCTTCTTCACTGTGGTTACTGAAACTCCAGTCGCATCAATTGTTGCATAAATGACATTGTAATTCAGCCCGTAGAATTTCTCCTGGTCTTTGAAATGTGTTGCAACATTGCACACAATCTCTTGTGCCTATCCCTGTAAAGGCCGTCACAAACTTATTGTTGACTTGAGTTCTTGTGAGGTTGATGCCATAGGTCCGGTCGGATCATGTAACATAGATCACGAGGTGACGAGCAGGGAATGGTGGCTCTGCTTGCAGGAATATGCTCAACCGACACCCTCCCCTTCCACAAGCTCCGCCCTCATGACTGTCACTTGACACTGGGGTCTGCACAGCTCACTTTTTTTGTTGTCCCACTATCCATACAAATTGTTATAAACATAGACAATGTCAACAGCAACAATCTTAAATAATTTTTCCACCAATGAACATTCCAAATCAGATCTTTCTTTAAACTCCAAGTCATTTTTAACAAATATACAAGCCACATCACATTTAAATGTAGTTTTATGAAAATAACTTCCAATACTGTAGTTATTTACATATACTAATAATAGTTTCTCTTCGCTACACCAATGTTCACAAATACATAAACAAGAAACCTCAGAAAGTTCACTTACAATAAACTCTAATTCACTAGTTTTATTTCTAATACACAGTATACTCTGTAGAAATATACTAAATGGAGAGTACTCATCTAAATCTCTAGGTTTCCCCTGCTGCAGTATATTGAAGTTGCCGGTTTTTGATGTTGCTGATTTAGATGTTTCTTCTCCTTGGGATCACAGAAACTAGTGTTAGTACATAAATGTTGAGTTACCTCATGATGATAATTATTTACAGACCCTACTGAATTAAACAAGTTATTATCAGTAATAGAAAGAAGTTTAGGGCCAATAGTTAGTTTCTTTACTCATTATAAACAGCTATAACATCTGCTTATGATGTGGTTTCGGCATTAAAGCACTTCAGTATTTTTTCTGGAACCAGTTTTTTCCCTTTGTGGTTTGTATGTAAGCCATGGTGTGTGAATGCATCTCTAGGTAAAAAGAATACGTCAATCACTCTTACATGGGAAAATCTTAACAGAAGTCTTGAATTTTTTTTGTTTGTTTTTGCAATTTCCATATCACATGGAACTGGCAACAAATCATGTCTTTGCGAAATATTACAGACTGCCACCCTTGTGTGGCTACGGCCAGGTAAAAATTTCTTTAGGTTTACAAGCATGTTACTAAATTCATTTTTATACACATTGTCGTCGCCTGCATACGCTATAACCAGGTCCTTTATAAGAAATTCACAGTTGCTCTTTGTGTCAACTTTGAAAATGATGCTGCTGGTCTAACTCCCACAGACATTTACCTTTCTCATATAAACCTTACCCTAACCTCTTCTGCCACATGTCTGCCTTGACTAGTTGACAGTAAGAGTATTTTGTTATCTTCTTGCTTGAGAACTGCATTGTTTGGTTGATGCCGGTTGAACATTTATTCTGATTGAGTTCCGTTGCAGACAATGGAGTTTGGTTTTCGTTTTGTCCTATGATTTGAAGATATGTGCTGTACTAGACTACAGTTATCGCCTCTAACAATTTCAAGAGCAGAAAATCTGTTTGTTGTGGGATCATTAATTTATGTGCTACTATTAGATCTTACTCCTTTTACTACCACCAACCAGGGCTGGTTCCTTACATTTGCCTTTCAAGATGCAAATTTGCTTTCTGGTGACTTTGTTTCTACAACCTGCGTGGTGTTTTTCAATTTAGCCTCTGAAATGATAATTATCTCTTTAAGAGAAGCTATTGCTTCCAAAAGATTTTTTACCATGCCAAGCTATAATTTTTGTTCGTCCCTAGATTCAGCTACACTTTCACACACACTATCACCACCATTTTGCAAGCAGCCTTCACAAAGCCAATCTGAATCAGGTATTTGGTCTTCTATTACCTTGCCGCATTTACTAAAATGAACCCAGTAGTTGCATCCATTACATAAAAAACCATTTATAACTTTCTTCCTGCAGCCACTGTACTTATCATTAAATAAGACGTTAAATTTGTTGTTTCCAAAACATGATCTCTCACTACGTGGTGCCATCGTGTTAGACGTGCACCAAGAAATGAAATTGAAAATTTCAGAATGCAGTCAAAATGTGGGTGAAACAATGCTGGAGTTTGTTCTGAAAATTATTTAATAAGTGCATGTTCTCGGTTTGCCAAGTGATGGGGGTAATTTTTTTTTTTTATCTGTTACCTGAGAACAGCAAATATTAGTTTTGCTTGCAAACCCCACACTTTAGAAGATTTGTTGCAGTTGATCATATTGGTGTTATTGACTATAGGGTATTGAAGTAGGAAAGAGATAAAAAGACATTAGAAATAAAAGGGAATTAAAATTTTCACAGCACCAACTACACCAGTGAAAACATTTTTTTTATGGGCATGATAACGAGTACAGGGATGACAAATTTAAAGGGGATAGTCATGGTGGTGAATTGAATTCTGTTGGTGCAAATTTGTTTAAAACGGAAAAGAGCAAATGTGAACAGAAAAAGGATAGTGAAAATTATGTTAATAAAAATGAGAAAAAAGGGTCCAAATCATAAGAGGGACCATTTTAACAGGGTGCACGCTGTGTGGTTGTCTTCTAGAAGTGCAGCAATGGAGAGCATAGTATATTGCAATACCGCTTTCCATTGAATAAAAGGCTGCTGGTGTTGGATGTGTAACTCATCTTCGGGCACAAAAAAAAAAACAAGGGAAAAATGATTATTATTTGTACCAATAATAACATGCAACTGTTAAGTTTGTGCACTTAATGACTCAAGCATGTAGTCATTAATGAATGATATAAAATCAGCTAATGCAGGATAATCCAGTGTGTATTTTATCTATATCAAAAGGTAATAGTGCATTATTTTTCCTTCTGAATGCAGATGTAATAGAATACAAGGCCATTAGAAAAATTAAAATTGAGAGGTTTTTGTGGAAAATACAGTTTAGGCTTTTCGAGAAACTGTCATATTCTTTAACACAGGGAATTTAATTTTTGGGCAGCACAAATTACTGTGTTGATGTTAGGAATAAAGATTATGGTTTAGGTTTTCTCCTGAGCCTGTTGCTTTGGAAATAAACCTTTGCACGTATAAAAAAATAATTTTGTTTAGTTAGATGAAAGTTTCTAACAGGGGGGGAAAAAAAAGTTTTTCCAACCTTGTTAATAGGAATGATGAGCAAAATTTGCATTATAATGTGGCTGCAGATTGAACTCCAAGTAGCTGTATGATCGACTGACTTCTGCCATTGGCCGATAATTTGTGAGACATGTCTCAAGGACACTTATAACCAATTGTAAAAGCTCACAAGTAGTAGTACAGGAAAATTAGAGTTTGACACAGACATTAAAAAATCAAGCTGAAAACTTGACGATATATTCTAGACACTCCAGAGCAACCTCATAAAATTCCCAAAAAATCCTGTCTCTGGTTTTCTGCCATTTTGATAAATATGTTCAATATTTTGTATTTTTGCTGAAAATCATAAAAAGTCGCAGCACTTAAACCATTGGACCTACAGGGCTAAAGAGTTTTTTCAAATATTTGCGATAAAATTTCCTTTCACACTGTATTAGATTCATTAGAAATTTGTATATTTTTATGAGATTTACTTGCCTTTATAGAAATATCTAGAGCTATTTAATTTTTTGGGGTAATGTTACACTAGTTCAGTGAATCACATATAAACAGTGGTTCGTATAAAAAAAAATGTTTTTAATAAAAGTTGTAGAATATTAAAAGACCTATCAGAATCACATTTTATGTATATATATATATACAATTACAAAATGTGACCCTACAGTGTAACACATTATCATGTACTGCACATCTTTTGGATGGATGAGGACATAACACATGGCACATTATAATTGAATTGTGTTTTCAGACACTTCGGTAATTGCCAGAATTCATAGGAGTTTTCTCAGCATCCAAGATAGTGAACTTACATAGTGTATTTTTGCAACACATTCGACCAATTCTTAGTGTTGCGCTTAACTATAAACATGTAAAAATAAATATTATAAAGAGCTAACTATGAATTGATAGTATGAGTCATATGAAAACTTGTCAGTGATAGAAGTACAGCAACGGTAGGTGTTATTAGATGAATGTCAATCCATAAATTTGGATTTGCAGACCCTGCTGAAATTTGTCTATACATCAGCCATTGCCCATACAGCTCCTACATCTTGAAATATAAATTTTGCACCCACAACACCACAAAGGAAAAAGTGTTATTAAATTATTTATTTCAGTAAATACACAAGAATATACATCTAATGTTTCTTTCTGAAACATAAAATTTAGTATGTGCAGTTTTGTGTTGGTCAAGTATACAGTGTTCTATTATTTTCGTCTAATTTTTTGCACTGGGCTTGGTCCAGCAAAGTCATCATCAGAATCAGCTGCAACCGGTGCCTCCTCATGAGCCTCATCCATGTCTTCGTCCTCATCACCGATTATGCTAACATGATTCGAGCAGCCATCATCCCCAACGAACCCTCATATCATTGAGCAATTGAGACTAATTCTGCAACATTCACATTTCCATTCACAGCCTGCTTTACAACTGCTAGACACTAAACACGACAGCTCTACAGGCGCTGGTTCTTATACCGTTGTAACTGGGCAAAGGGAACCCTGATGCAACTTCCATTCCCTGATGTAACTTCCATTCCCAATCCCCTGGCGCCAAACTAATGCTCCCCCATTGCTGAACTTGATAATAAACTCAGAGACAGTGTTTTCAAGCTGTTGAAGTAGGAGGCAAAGCTGTTATATCAATGTTAGACTGCAGAGACTGTCTCACTAGTCTTAATGTACAGATGTTGCCATAGTGCATCTATTGAATCATGTGGCATACCCTCATGCATAGCAACAATGAAAGCCATAACAGCTTCAGCCACTTGCTGTGCTGATGCATTTAGTTTATTAAATATTGCAACCCTCCCCTGCACGTCACTACTGTGTTGTACTTTCTGAAACGGTACATTTGTGCCTTTGTGATACAGAGCAAAAGTTGTATCACAGCCTGTGAATGTGTGCAGGAAGAGCAAATTGTTCATTCCTCATAAAACGTTTTATAAAACTTTACTGCTGTAGACTTTCGCAACTTGATATTTTATTTCTGGCACAAACATTTTGATGTCACTACCGCTGGGTGCAAAGACAATTATCAGCGCAAGCAGATCTGTACCATCTCCAGCAATAACAATATCACCTCCTGATTTTGACATATATTCACTTCAGTTGGTACTATCAGTCTGTCAGCATTTGCATGAGCTTGCAACAATTGATAGCCTGAAACTTGTAGGTGGCAGGTGAGCAAACTGATGAACCTAGTTTTGTTCACTGGGTTTCCAGGGAATTAATTTTGGGAAGAACACACTTCAATATGTTCATGCACTTCAAACACATTTCATAGTGCTTTATCAGCCTGCTTCAAGTGCTCTTCATCCTTTGTAGATGGTGCACTGCTATATCCATCAAACACTTCACAAGCTGATAGATAGTGGCTGTTCAGATATGCAATGTGCTGGTCACATACCTCACGAAATGTTGCTGGTCTTTGCCAAACAACTGCATGAAGTAGATGTCTCCCCATTGATAATGAAAGTGGGGTCTAATGGTACATTACTCCAAGACCCAACTTTTTATAGACAGGACTGTAAGGATGTCTGTGCTTGTGCGCTCAAAACATCCCTCAAAAAGAGATGGAGGACATGAAGCAAGTTTGTATTTCAAGTATACTGCAAGTTATTCTTGGCTCATCACAATGCACAGCATACGATGCGGTAGCTAGCTTGCATTAATGTACACAACTTGATTTTGTACCTTTATTGATTTCTTCATGGTGGCCAAGAATTTCACAGTGTTCTTTTGGTTAAGGTGAACTTCACTAAATAATTTGCCTTCTATTTTGTTCACTGATGCTTTACCAAGTTCATCAGCATTGTCACAGTTTACAGTATCATCTGCAACTATGCCACTGGAAAGAGATACTAGAAGAGGTCAACTTCTTTGAAATGGGTGATGCACATGAAGCCAGTCAAGGGAACCTTGTTCCTAGAGCTGCCTGCATAAACTGGTTATGGTTTCAAAATAAGCGAACATCTACTTTATTGCTAATCACGCCATTGAAACTCTACACATCGTATAAATAGTGAAAAGCACAACAAAATAAACATGAAACACATTATGGTTTTCTATGGGTCATATTGTATGAAAACCATATTTTAGACAAAAAAATGTGACAATATAATGAGTAACAAATGTGATATTCTATATAACTAATATTTTCATTACAATAATACAGAGAAATACATTTTGTGAGTGGGAATCACAATGTGCCATATTACAGTGTCTCCTCATCCAGCCAAATGTTGTGCCGTGAATGATAATGTGTTGCACTGTGGGGCCACACTTTGTAATATCTCTTATATAGTATGTAGATCTGATAGTCTGATGTTGTAAACCTTTTGTTAAAAATCTTTTTTGATATGAATCACCATTTACACGTGATTCATTGAACTAGCATAACTTTGCCCCAAGAAATTAAATAGATCTTTCTTTAAAGTCACATGAACCTCATAAAAATGTGTAATGAATTTAATACAGTATGAAAGGAAATTTTATCACCAGCATTTATAAAAAAAAAAAAACTTTAGCCCTTTAGGTCCAATAGTATAGGATATGATTTCCGGCAAAATTCAAAATGGTGAACTTATTTTTCAAAATGGCGGAAAACACGATGTATTTTTGGGGCTTTTAACGGGTTGCTATGGGGGGTGTTTAGAATATATCCTCAAGTTTTTAGCTTGATATTTAAATGTCTGGGTTTGAATGATGTTTGGTCTATTTGCACTGGACTACAGAGCCACCAATCTGCAGTAACGTTGTCATGCAGGTAAATGACACAATCCAGTTGCCAGTAGTAGATGAAACTACTGAATCTGCTTAGGAAGGTATAGGGAAGTGGACCCTAGTCTATTACTAAATAATAATGCGTATTTCACAGGTCTCCATTTATTACAGGTAAATTGGGTCATTGTTCTGACACCCGATAGTTTTAAAGTTGAAAAATAACAAGCCTGTAACTTCCATACCATACTGTGTACTTCCTCCTAAAGTTCAAGTTTTAAGCCAAATTATTAATAAGTTGACAGAACAAGAGGTAGTCAAGGATGCTTGTTAGTTTGTATGCAAGTGGACAATACAGACAAATAGTGAGTTAATGAAAAAAAATAAAAAATGTAGAGAATTACACAGTTCCGGTAATCATTAATATGTTTCAACATCTTAACCAGGTTAAATACGTAAACATTTTTATAGTTACAATCAGCATTTTTACAATGTGAATTTCAGCCGAATACAACCAAAACTTTAGCTTTCTTTATGCATTAGGGTTTGTATAAGTGGACAAGACTTCAAACGGAGATAAACCGTGTGCCACAACTCTATGTCCCACCTGATTTTTTAAGTGCTTTGGAAATTTATTTATAAATTTATATTAGCATATATTGACTATTGACTATATGTGTATTTACAGTAACTCCTTTGAAAAGCACGTTGAGCTGATTTGCAAAGTTAGCATTGAGGAAAGCAAGTTTAACTGTAAACCCTGATGAGATAAATTGGGTTAAAAAGCATGTGCAGTATTTCGAGTTTATAAATATCAAAAGGGACCTTGAGATCTGATCCCAAGAATTAAGGCGGTTGTAAATTTCCCGGCACCGAAAAATTTAACGGGAGTAAAATGGTTTTTAGGGATGGTTACTTTTTGTGGTAAATTTTATCAAAATTATTCCCAAATTGCTGAACAATTAAAATTTTCAAACATTAAAATGTAGTTTGTATGGCAATCCGGGCAATACCAAGCTTTTCAGATGGAAAATAAACAGTAATAAATCTGCCTGTTCTGCACTTGCCTAATTTTAATGAAAAATTTGATTTGCAATGTGGTAGATTCCAATTCCATTGCTAACTGCATAATTTTTAACCAGAAATTGAATAATTCACTTGCACCCACTACTTAGGCAAGTAAGCTCTACATCAGCAAAAATAAAATTTACTGTATTTGGGAAAGAATTCCCCTCACTTGTATGGAACATTTTGCAGACTATATGTTCCTTTTCAATTATTTACCTTTAACCAGGCATTGAGGTGGTTGCTTTTCTCAAAAAAATATGATAGGTCGTTTACAATGTTGGCATATAGAATCACCTCATTTTGAGTATATATCCATAATTTAAAAGGGGATGAAACTATTCTGGCTGATGCATTGTCATCTATATTTTGTGAGAATGAATTATAACAGGTAAGAGAAACTGAACAAGTAAGCATTGTAACAAAAGTGAGCACTGAAGGTAGTTTTGAAAAACAAGGAAAAGGGAAACAAATTGGTAAAGGAAGTAGAGGCGAATACTTAGGTAGAGCGTTAGTTACCGTTTTTATGGTCAATCTTGATAAAATTTCATGCAATACTTTGTTAAGCTATTTTTGTTGTGTATACCTCATTTTGTTAGTTTTTTTTTTAAATTTAGTGGAGATATTTAATAATCAATTTCATTAATCTGTCATTTTATAATACAAGACCTGTTGAAAATATCTGTACGAGGTTTTGATAACGTGAACATACAACCTTCGACTTTGTTCTGATGAAATTTGGTTTACGTAAGTAAAATATTTCTGTTAATAAATAATTTTTATTTGCACCTCTGCATTAGGTCAACGTGCAGACTTTAGAAACTGTCCACAATATATTATACAAAACTTGCACACAGATAAAATAGTATACGTTACCTTAAAGTAATTATGCTAGCATTGTATGGCTATAAAACACCTTTACAACATCCAAGAAAGCCAAACTAGTGGACATAAAAAGCGTCAAATTTTCGCTTGTGATGAGTGCAGGTTCGTAGGAAATTACTTCCCACTCCGCACATACACAGAGTCCCAAGTTAATAACTACGGCATGCTACAAAAGAAACAATAACCAACATTTTTATTACTGCCTCACATTAGTGCCATGTTTGAAAATGCCAAATTAATGTCCAATAGAAGCATAAAATTCATTGTTTTAAAGACAAATCTGTTCAGATTTGAGGACATTCTCCTGTCAATGCAGTGCTGCTGCAGAAGATTGTAGCGGCGAGTCTTGGAACTTCTTCATGCTAAAGTTCGGCAGGAGGGCAAAGGTAGGAGGGTAGAAAGCACTTAGGAGGTGACTGGATCGTTTTCTCTTCTCGCCATTTGATTTCTGTTTAGGAGTTAACGTTTCTCAGAATGTTTGTGGTTTCTGCAGTTGACTGGTCGGCCAGGCAGACTGACACACTATGTTTCACCACATTTGGATCTTTTGCATGAGCTTGCAGCACGATAAAGTACTACAATAATTTTTTTAATGAGAATGTACATTACCCATTTCATTTGAAAGAGTTTAGGTATTTGTATTTGATGTTTAAAATATACACACATAAATCCGTGCATACATTCTTATTAGCAATTTTTTATAGGTACTCTACACACCCATGGTATTGTACTTGCAATGAGTGAGGTGAAATTGTGAAAAAACCAGACTCACGTTCACGTACACTATGTTTTGATTTCCAGTCTGAACACCCTGAGACTTTCCGTTATCACTCCTAGCAAATGCTGGGCTAGTTAATATGTCATTTATTTTGTGTTCAAGATATAAACAGTTCCCTGTCCCTACTTCTCTAAGCAACTTGCTCTATTTCTGATGATCCTGCTGTCAATGTAACATAAAGCTTTATGTACCTACCTACTGTAACAAACTCGCAATAAATAAATTGCAACAAATAATATAGAAATAATACCAGAATGATGGAGTGGGATGCACAGCTTCCTAGTAATGGTGTTAATGTATAACAAATTAATTTGGAATAGGTGTTGAAAATATTGAAAAAAAAAGGGGGGAAGGTTGATGTGGTTAGAAGAGAAACAAGCACTGGAATCTTACACACATCCAAATATTCAAGTACTTTGTTTCTTTCGAAAAAAGTTAACTCGAAAATTTAAGGGAAAAGATTTGAAAACAGTAATCATCTTCAGCGTATACCAAAATTTTCTTTGTTTATTGACCACATGTCTTTGAGAGAATATTTTGGGGAATGTGACATATATAATCTGAATTTGGTTACTCTTTTTCTAAACATCTGTGGTTCACGGGCATACACCCAAGACATGGAACCGATAAAACCATCCAGTAGGGAACATTGTTCAGAGCTAAAATTTTTTTAAATTTATATGGTGGAAATTCTTTTTGCAAAAATAAAGTGCCCCTATCAATATCAATGGCATATTCATTTTTGATGCGAACGAAGTGGTGGACAAAGACTTTGTTTTTTTTTATTCTGTACCACACTTATCCAACGGAAATATTTATTTCCGAGCATGCAACTCCACGGTTAAAAAATGCCAATAAAATAACAATTTTCCTCATTGTTCTGACGTAAAGAGAGTTGTCAGTTTTCAATAAGGCCTCAAGAGTAGTTAAATTTCCTCAGCTGAAACTTTGAAACTTCCGCGAATACATGGATGTACCTATTGGTATTGTATATTGATTTATACCTCTTCCTTGGTCAAAACTATTTAGGTATATTTTGCACCATTTAATTGGTTGATATTGATAATAGTGCTATATTCCATTATGGAACTCTGACAGCATAGTTACAGTAATTCTGTGTTTGTTTCTTTGTAACTTTATATGCTATTATAAAACTGACAAATTGCAATAGATCTTGTAGTTTGTAGCATTACAACTCTGTAGCATTAACAAGTTTCTTGATTAAATATAGATGTTTAATTTAAAATAAATAAAACAACTGATTTAAGTTTGATATAGGCTGTTAATGATAAAGTGAGCACTTTTTAAGGCCCTCATAACATGCATTAACCACTAATAAAGATGTTTTATTGCAGCCTCAGACATTAACTTTTGATAGAAGTGAAAGTATACACCATATTCATTAGTAATGTGACCATGCTGATATTAAAAAATAGTTTAAATATAAAAATCTGGCTTAAAATAAAAATTTGAACGGCCTTAAAAAGTGCTCACTTTACTGTGAATGACCTATAACTAACTTACAATACTGTGTAACTGGTAAATGAACAGACGAGAATTTGAGGAAACCATAGTTAACTGTGCATAAAAGTTTTGCAAAATTTTTGAACACTTAAATGCAATATACACATTCTGCTAACGTGTATACGTAAAGTATGTGATCGGTGATTATATAATATGCATATACGCATGTGTTTATATTGTCTCACATGCAAACTTTTTTTCACGGCATAGAAAGTTTTCCAGATTTTTTCATTATGTCTACCATTTAATAAAGGCAGTGGGTTCGTGATCCGTTTGTTGCGAACCTTAGGGTAGTCTTGAAATCTTGGGTGCCACATCTGTTTTTGCCGACAGCTAGCGTTTTTTTTAAATGGAATGTGGTTTTATTACACAATGGGAGCTTTTGGCGGCCGGCACGTATAACTTCTAACGTCCCCTGTCGCTAATTGGCTGATAGGGACAGACCCTAAAGTCTTCACGCCCGGGAAAAACTGGGAAACAATTGGGTGATAAGAGTTCTCAAAAGGAAAGGACTGAACAATAATTTGTGTGAAAGGGACATACACACAAAATTGCAGTTAAGTTATTCATTGGGCTTCTTTTTCAATTCCTTTTTTTTGGTTATCCATTTTACTTACATAATTTTTTTAAATGTTCTTTTAATATAGCTTGTATATATTTTATTTTACTGTTACAATAAATCTTTTTGATTTTAAGGCTAACTTTAATTCTTTCTTTAAGCTTGCCTTTATAACACGTCCCCTTTTTCGCTACCGAATTACATCCAATCAAGAGAGCAATCATTGCTTCCCGTAAAATCGAGTATAGTGACAGCCCCTGGGGTAGGGGTACCGTACAAGCAGAGGACAAACTGTGATTGTTTTACATAAACAGAAAAGAAAGTGATCAGAAATAGCCTTTACAAAAAATATATGTATAGACATATAATTATACATATATGCAGGATGTTGCAATATTTCCTGTCAATACTTCGGGGGAACATTCCTCACATCTGGAGGTTGAAAAAATTTTATATGAACATAGGTCTGTAAACGCTTCGTTTCTGTACTACAGCTGTACTTCTGTACTACTGTACTGTACATAACAGGGGTTGGATCATGAAACTGTGAAATGCCAACGTAGCGTTCGTTTGCATGATACACGACACATCACACTACGACCTACACCTAAAACAGTAGGTGCACAGGAATGTTACACATGTGTGAAAGCTTCTCGTTGGCACTAAAGGAAATGTTCAAAATGCCCTCCATCAGTACGAATACATGCATCAACCGCCATTGCATGGACACCTGGATGCATTGATGAATCCCTGAAAATTCCTGATTGTTTCACAACCCACTACAATTTTGTTACCGAGGGTGCCCACACTGTACATTAGGGTTGCATACGCAAGTGCCTTTAAATGTCCCCACAAACAAAAGTCGAGTGGATTCACATCAGGGCTCCTTGGGGGCTGGTATTGGGCTGCCAACTAAAGCTGCCATGGCATTCCACAGTAACATTATCCAGTTGCTATAAATAATGTAGTATTATCATTATGAAAAACATATAAACATACATTATAACAGGAAACCTGTATGTGTCTGTAACCCTCTATTTGAATTAAACCTTGGACCTATATTACAGCACTGAAACCAGAACAGCCTCAAAAAAATGTTTTTTTTTTTCCTTTTATATACATGAATAGTTGTATGGATTTTTATAGTGCATTACTTTCATGCTACTCGTTTATTAACAGCACGATTATGGAAATCAGTTTCAATGGTAATAAATTCTATGATTTGCAGAGGATTGTGAAGAAAATGTTAGTAACTTACTTCAACATCGACAGCGTGCAATGGTAGGAAATTTTACAGTGTCATACATGTGGCAAGTAGATATATTTAAAGTTCTCGAAATAATCACAATTCATTTATAATTAATTTGAATTTAGATTCTCTACTAAATCCATAAAAATAAACGAGATATTACAAACTGTACCGTTCAAATGTTGACAAGTTAAATCTGGCCATTCATACCTATACTTAATTACATTCATAACCAGTTAGTCTCTTAAATTATGAAAAAATTTTAATTTGATAAACAATAGTGTGTGGGTTAAAAATAAAAATAAATATTAAATAATATTTGCTTACATGCTACCTTCACTATTAAGGAATATTCTGGAGCAGCGAATAGTTGTGCTAGTGTATGCAAGCCTGCCAAATTATGTCTTTCAGAGTCCTTTATGTAACTGTATGATTTAGAACCAGAAAAAATATACCAGGAATACCTTATTATTTGTCCATTACACGCTAAAAAACAAACTGCATTTTTAGTTATTTGAAAAGTTTAATTAAATCAATATGGGAGTTATCCTTAATCCCTTTTTTTTATTAACAAACAACAAACACAATTACATTTTCAGTTTATGTCGCAGCAGATTTAACTACCTATTTTCTCGTTGTTTAAAATTAACTATTTTTTAAGGCGTGTTGAAAAAGCACTACGGATACATTGTAACATAGCAATTTTTAGGAGTTACGTTTAACATTAGTCATAGATAGTTTAAATTTAAATTATTACAGCGTACTTGCCCTAAGTGGTCACTTTATTTAATATAATTTCCAAATTACATTTTATTACATAAGTTAACAGCATAATGTTCAGTTATTCTACTAGTTTATTAAAATAGAGATCATGAGTATGTATTTTTCATTTGTTTCTAGATGGTATTCTGTATTAATATTTTATTTGTTATTCTTAATTTCTTTCCTAGAGGGTGGTTAGTATTAAACATTTAAAACAAAAGTACTAAATAAAACTATCCTGGTTGTCTCTGGTCTTGCCACTGCCGATTGACAGAGAGATATGTCATGGTCAGATGACAGCCAATTGGAGGACAGGAGACAACATAATGCAGAGTAAAATATAACTAATTTTTTCCAACAGAATTTTTCTAACCATGGCCAAAGATGGTACATCAAAATAAGTTTGATTGATATAGTAAGGAATAATACATGTGAATATTAATAAATTATTGCAGCAAGATGTTTTTTAAATATTAATTGTAAAGAATTAAAAAGAAAGAAGATAAATTTTATTATATTTGAGAAGATTGATTAATAATTTGTTGAACGCGCTGAAGAAGAAAAGTTTATTAAAAATAATTTAAAGTTAAGAATTGCGACATTGTGATTTTAAATGAAATGTTATAAACGGTGTCCAACATGATTATTGTACATTTGTGCTTTGTATGAAACTAGCCATCCTGCCCAGCTTTGCCAAGGTACACTTCTGTGGCCAATCTTGGGATTGCTCTATCCACCGAGCTTCAGTATCCCCCCCTTTTTTTATCACTCTATCCACTGAGCCTCTGTGGCCCCACTTTTTATATTCATACAGAAAGGATTATAACAATTGGCCCTGCAGTTTCAGTAGAGCATGCTTAAAAAGGATCTTTTTTTTTTTTCACTAAATTTTTTAATTTTTTAACTCCTACAAATGCTATGGCAGTTCTAAATACATTAAACCTTCTCCGATAAATGCAGATCATAACAGTATCCAAATCTGTTCAGTGGTTCTCGAGATTAGCGCAGTCATACAGACAAATGAGTGTCAGCATATTTTATACTATTTATATGGATGTAAGCCTTTTTCATGAAACCCCCCCCCCCCCCTTTTCAAAATCCATGGTACAAGTATTGCAGTCTTGCTGAGCTGTCGGTTATCTGCCACCACTGTCGATTTGTAATCATTACTGGAGCTCAGAACGGGGAGATTACAGTCCGTTGTGAGGGACGTTGTCCACCCAGACGGTTTTCATTTTTGAGGCGATCAGGAGAGGTTAACACCCCCCCTCCCTTTTCCGCCCAATGAAACCCATAACAAATTTTTTCCAGCTAAACTCATTCAGTTTTTAGAGATTTTCGAGTTGCCCCAGCAAGCTCTGGTCCCAATGCTGTTTAATTTTACCTCTCGTTTACCAGACTGTATGGTAAAAAGGGTGGTAGTGAAGTTAAATAATTGAATCTGTGCGGAATTTAGAAATTTAGGACTTTGGTCTGTCGAGAATCCCTGTGAAGAGACTAGCGACAGTTTGGTGAGAAAAGAGCAGTTTAAAGCAGAAAGAATTTAAATAAAACGGTTAAATGTTGCATTCCCATGACTGTAGTGGCGTAGGTTCTGTTATCTGCTATCTGCCCAAGCTCGTTAATGGCACTTTGCGACTGAAGGATGGAGAACACGTACAAGTTTTCCGCACTACCCCCTTCTCATACAGTTATTCATGTTGAGCGCCACTGCACGTTTACGATCCTTGCAGACACTCTTGGCAATATGCTTCAACGCTGCTGCTATCTAGCGGAAGATAGCTGAACTACGTGCAACTAAATCCAGACATTGGTGTCTCACTCCCAATTTCCTAACTAGCACTCCACCTTAAACAAAATTTTTCCAAAAGTTTTTGTTGAGTTTAACAAACATCTTTTGGTTGATCCTGAATGTCAGCAGATTATTTTTTAATAAGAATAATGGTGTTTCTGGGCATGTATTGCACAAAGGTTTTCTTTATAAGTGGTCAATAAAAGAAAAATTCCAGATTTTTGTGTCAGAAATATATCAAATTTTTTTTGACAGATCTGTTGGGTCGGACAAAACCATTGCCCATATTTACAAGATTTTTACATAGTCTGGATTTAGGAAAACTATAGAGGAGGAATGGGTTAGGAATTGCCATTCTTGTCAACAGGCTACACCCACTGAAGTAAAGCATACTGGTTCAGCAGCCAGGTAGCACAACATATTGATATTTGTATGTTTTGATGGCAGCTGATATTTTCAGTCAATCCCCCCCCCCCCAGTGTAAAATAAGTTGAACTCGGGAGATAATTATGCAACATTTATTTTCTGTTTGGTTTGCCATTGTTAGTAGTGATAGACAACACATCCTACTTTCTACCAAGTTTTGGGATTTGATATTTTGCTGGTGCGCAAAAGATGGTATAGACCTCCAGATATTATTCATAAGCAAATTTGGTAAAATGCTTCAATTAAAATAGCATTGTGAAGTTTTCAATTTGATACTCTGCGATGGTAGGTTGAAGTTTTGATAACATTGTAGTGGGCTGTAAACAGGTTAGTTTGGTTGGTGTGGAATTTTGGTATTTTCGAATTTCTCACTTGGTGATGAGGGAAGAGCAGCAAGGCTACTTTTCAGGGAGAGGCTTGTCAGTGGTTAGCTTGGCTTGCATTTGTGCAAGGTGGTGCGACTTTCCACGCGATCAATTCCTCTCTCTTGTCGTAATTGTATGTCATACTGGCAGCTGGCGGTTGTTCTGAGGGTTCCAGGATAGTAGCCATATCTGAGATCACTGCACGCAACTTTGCTGACCTCATCTGACGTGCAAGGTGAGCAAGACTCTGTGGCTTCAGATCAGAAACGTTCAGATAGGGTAGGGCCATTTTAATGGCAAATGGTTGTGTAGCGCAATCAGCTATAGTGTTTTACTCAGTGTGCGAGTGAAATTCTAATTTAGAATTAAGTGTAATGGTATCTGAAAGTGGACCGACCAAGCCTTGGATAGTTGGGAACTATCTGAAGGCAGATACAAATCAGCAAATGCAAGGAAGTCTCTAAAAACCCCCAAGTAAAGTTAGTGTAGTAACGATTTCAGTAACATAAGATAAATTAAACCTGTACCACAACCTACATTGATTTGTGTACAGGCTGGAAACCTGTCTAGGCTCTCAAGGGAAAGCTTCCCCTCTTCCCCTTAGTTATGATTTTGATAAACTTGAAAGTAAATTGCTGGGGAATCTTAAATGCTGTGTGTTCCATTCATTGATGTTATAAAGTAAGGAATCCTACTGTGAGCTAGTTTGCTGAATAATGAACTATTAAATTTTTTCTAAAAGCTATGGCAGTAAATTATTTTAATAAATAGGGTAGTCCTAACGGTCAAGGAATTACCCACATTTGCCTCTCGCATGAATACTGTCTAATGATAAGATAAGCTGTGAGTGATAACTGGTAAGATTTAATTAAAGTGAGTGATGAGAAATACCACAATATCAACCAGTGGAGAATGCCTACGCAGTTGAGGCGTGTATACGCATCCCTCCACTTTGTTACATTTTAAGCTTTTTAGTTTATAAATCCATTTATTATTTAGCTTAAAATATATGGTTATGAGGGTTGTACTCAATAGTTTAGAGCTACTCTATAATTGACTCAAAGCTTACCCCTTCCTTGGTTTTACAGATATTACATTAACTGGAAACATATCAGAGGAGCTGATACTAAATACATTTAAGTTATTCTGAAAAAGCCTAATGAAGCCACCATTGCGGTTATTACTGGACCGATCTTTCCCACCTTGCATGATGCTGAAGGCTGGTTTGCAGACGGACTACAGCGGATGGCACGTCGTCATTCTTCTGGTTCTCTGGAACGTCTTCCCTGGTTGACGTCAAGGCGAGAACAGAGGTCCTTCCCATTGTCTGGCTCACATATATCATGCCGCCACGGCCTCATTATTCGCCTGGCCGAGATTTGGCAATTGCGCGTAGTGCTTTATATTTCCACTGCCTGATGTCCTTGTACTCTTTATTCGTAGAACGGCACGTTCATGTAAGCAATATAGTCATGGCTTGCCACAGTTGTCCACACCATAACAATGCCATAACAACTTTAAAATGATGTGAGATCAGCAAGTTTTTGGGACAAACAGAAGAGAAGCTTGCACCTATAATACAATATAATTAGTCATGCCAAAAAGTATACTCCTGCAGAGGTCTTTATGGGTACAAGATTGTTATACCATCTTTTGAATGTGTGATCCTTTAATCTCTCTGTTGGAAAACTTTGGATGTTAAAGATTTACCCAAAAGGCACACATTAGGTAAGTAAAAAAAATATCATGGTGGTGACGAAGTATGCAGGGTCCACCCAACCCCCAATCTTTTCTTTCTAATTTTTTATGAGATTTTTATTGATAAATTTAAATATACTGTAATGTAAGGTACTATCATTCGTTGATATTACTGAAGATAATGTATAAATGTTGTTTTCCCCAGTAAATCTACGTGTACGAGAGTGTAAATCAAAGTGCATTTTATATTTAAGAGAGTAATACAGTTCCCCTATAGGTTTCTCAGCGTTCTTGCCTTTAAATATATATTTCGGGATTTTTAGCACCAATTTTAGTCTCAGTGTTCTACAGGTTCTTTTGACAATAGACGAAAAAGAACATTCTGGGAAAGGTGTGTATGTGCTCCAGAAGAGGATTCTGCAGAAAGAACTGGTCACTTTGACTACTGAGTCATTTCTCCTAGATGTGGACACTGAGCTTGCCTTCAGGACGGAAGGATGTATGGTAGCACATTATTTCCTGTCACAACTGTTTGAGACAGTGGTGTCTATTCTGGTGGGTGTCTATTCTGAAAACGAAGAAGTGTCCTATATTACCATGCTCGAACAACTGAATTTGACAAAACAAACAGTGTGCTGCCTTGTTGGTTCATGGTATTTAACTGTGGTGCCTGCATCAGACTGCATGCGAACTTGGCCTGTTTGCCTTCCTCCTAACCTTCCTTTGATCACATGACCCGCATGTTACTGCACCAATGCATCATAGACTAATTTGAATTTTATTGGCAAATTTCACCTACGTTTCCAGCACTTTCTTCAACATCTGAGGCAGGAATAGCAGTTGAAGTCTTACAATGTATATATACTTGTTCATCAGTTAAGCTGATGGACACATTGTGGAAACTTTTGTGTGTGTGTGTGTTGGGGGGGGGGGAGAGAGGTAAATATAGGTAATTTATACTTTGAGGCAGGATAATTCAAGTACAGTGGACTCCCTACGTACCGCTTTTCATGGGACTGTCAAAAAATTTCCATATGTGCAGGATTTCAGCATATGATGGTTCTGACATGTACATAAATAAAATAAAACTTCTGACATTATTAGACTTAATGTTGTGTATAAAGAGAGCTGCGAATAAAGTTAAGTTAGTAAACATGATAAAAATGGGAATTTTGATATATATATATATATATATATATATACACACACTGCTATAAATAATACATTTAAAAAATTATATCTCAACTCCTTTAAATAAAGAATATAATGTCTAAAAATACAGTGTATAATTGATTGTAATCCAACACCAAATGCCAACTGACCTAAAATTTTCAATCCCTCTGAAAAAGAAAATAATATTACACCAAATGAAAGTCAAATATTTAATGTCCAGCGCACAGTCTATATCAGATGAGAGCATGCGGAGAGAATATTCACCAGCAGTGTGTCACACCTGATGAGACCAAGGAGGTGAAATGGGAGGAGTGAAACAATGTACCACTCCACACCGCTACATGTAGGCGACATCTTGTGTATGTGGCAAATGTCTGTCTTTTAAAGTAATTAACTATATTTCCTTGCAAAGAAACTTGTAAAACATAAATGAATAAATAAGGCAATAAAAATTATTTCTTCAGGTTTTTAATAATTAATCATTCAGAACCACATCGTCTAATTTTCCCGTACACTTAAACCTGTTGCAAGTTATGCTCCACTTGGGCTCCATGCTTACTCATCATAAGACAACAAAATATGTCAAATAGGCCCTTACAGGATATCCCTCTATTCAAAAGATGTGAATCTACTGAAATAAATTAACGTAAATATTCTCATTTTCCTGCAGGAAGTTACTGAAAATGAACTCTACGCTTGGTAATACAAGTCGCTCGATGTTCAAACAATTTTTGGCAACAAGGGGAAGTCAGTATATGTTTCTAGGTATATCATTTTTTTTTAATTTGCAAACATGGTGTCCATTGAGTTAAATTAATACTTAGCTTTTAAATCATGTTTATTTTACGTCAGATACAATTAAACACCAACTTTAAAGGAAAAAACAACACTATCATATCTTTGCAAATAATAATTTCTCGTTAAAATGTATTACATAACATTTTCAGGCAAAATCATTTGCTTTGAAACATTAGAGAAAATGTTAGGTGCTACTATTCTGAGTGACAGATAATCTTAAAATTTCTGCGATCGCCAGAAAGTGCATGTGGGTAAGAGAACACAATTTTTTTTGCTAGACAACAGCTTCCAGTCTCGAATGCAAGTAAGAAGAGGAAGAAAGGTGCATGGCTGAGAGAGACAGAAAGAGGAAAGAAAGAAAGAGACAATGCAAATTTGCCACACTAGTTGCAAGATAACAGCTTCCCCTCTCCTCAGGCGTAAAGGGAGAAACCAAGCCAGACTCATACTACGCCGCAGAGCAGTGATAAACGGCAGCACGCGTGAGGTATTTACCATCCAATTACTAGACGTTTACATAAACAACCAGCTTAAAAAGATTGTCGAAGGAAATCTTAGGTGATGGGAACACATCATATTCTGATTTACGCAATATCTGTTAACTGCAAAAAAAGGTAACTTTACTATTATTTATAAAGGAGTTTTGCCGGGACCACTGAAAATTAACTGTGGATACAGTTTATCAGTACATGCATTTTCGGTACATCAAGAATCCACTGTACACAGTTTTATATTATAAAATTTTTGTAAAAGTTCAATACAAGTTAATACATTATATTTGTATCAGCACTTACCTTTTCTTGCCATTAAATAATTACACTCTATTTACAAGAAGTTAATATTGTCGTGGCCTGTGAACTGGTTAGTTTGGCTCCTATGGAATTTTCACATTTTAAATTTCTCGCTCAGCAATGCGGCAGAAGCTTGCAAAGCTAGTTGTCGTGAGGAGCCGTCGGCAGTCAGCTGGGCATGTATTTGCGCAAGGTGGTGTGACTCTCTGAAGGGTCAATACCTCTCTTTAGTGTCACAATTTTAAGTCCTGCAGGCAGCCGGTTGGCCTGCCAGGTGGTTAGGAGTGCTCCTGGACACTGGCTGTATCAAGGATCACTGTACGCTATTCTGTTGAGTCAGCTGGCAAGAGAGGTGCAGGAGGCTCTCTGGCATTGGTTCAAGAGGGTTCAGTTTGGGGCAGATGCGTGAATGAGAGAGTTCAGTGTAAGCAGGTGCGGGAATAACATGTAGTCACAAATGCTATTAATAAATTGCAGGCACAGGGCCTTTGGTCTCGGCCTAGAGCCATTCATTTTAATTTCAGAGTTAATTCAAAGTTAAATTAAGCCAGCCATAGATTGTGTGCGTGAAGTATTTTAAGTGCATTTTTTGGCTTAACTTTGTGTCTGCTGGCAACTGGAAGTGGACACTTCAATAACTAGAAAACCATAAGTACCATATGTGTAGTATTCGTATTGATTTATGGCATAACCATTTTTACGTAACTCAAGTTTAAAAGTTATTTAGTTGTGCCACAACCTACGATGATCTATTTGTGTATGGGCTGTGGACCCACATAGGCTCTAAATGGAGAACATTCCCTTGGTTAATGATTATTAGATACTATGGTTTATGGGAGATTTAATAGATGTCAGATAATACTTTTATTTAAGTTCTTCATTTTGATTCAGAGTTAACTATGTACACAAACTGTAAAGACTGTTCCTGGGTGTTACATTTTGAGATGTGTTGAATTAAAATTATTATTTTTCTAAAAGCTATTGCAGTACACTATTTCTAGGCTAGGGTCACCAAGGACCTTGAATTGGTCCACATTTTCCTCTTGCAGCATTTATCAGTAACATTTTAAAAGAGATAACTAAGGTGTTACATGGTAATACAAGTTTAATTATTGATGTTTAATCTATAGTGAGTTTTTAGGTACACCCCTCATGGAGGGTGCCTATGCAGTTGAGGTGCATACAAGCATACTCACATCGTGATGTGGTGTGGGCTCGGTTAGATATTCGGGATGAACAGAATATGAGGTGCTCACATCAACATCACAAAAGAATTGGCATTGCGAATTTGCCTAGTGTATGCAACAATACTGTAACTTATATTTGCATTAGGACCACATTTTCTTGCTAATAAAATTTGTTGTATTTTCCTAAGAAGATAACAATGTAACTTATAAGTATTGGCACTTAGTTTTTAGTCATTTTATATATTCTATAATAAGCATGAGATTTTTCTTGTAAATTTTAAAAAGGGTGGGTGGAAGGAAAAATAAATAAAAAAAAAAGTTTTTAAAGTGCTCCAAATTATAAAGGGAAAAGAAGGAATGTTTTTCTTTATTGGTATCAGTAACCCAATGAGTAGATCTGCTATTAACATGCATGAGTTATTTATGTATAACATTATCATGGTTGATAGGATTACTGAGTTGGAGTCTTGATTAGTGTATGCAACAATGACTGGAGGTGTTCCCTAGATCTTCTGCGTGAATTCCTAGGAAATATCCGGCAGCTACTGCAACGTGAGAATACACAACCCTAGTTTCCCACATTTAACGATTTTATTCACTGTAAAAAGAATTTTATGCTTGATGGCTAATGAATTTATTCCCAATGAAACACACATTGAAATACTGCTTATTTTCTAAACTTTTGTTTTCTAGTATTATTTCTCCAACATACCAAGATCTGCGAATACAACTGAAAACTACACATATCAATTTTTGTGTTTGTATTGTTCCAGCTACAATTCAAAACAGTAGTAACAATTCACTCTCTGCAGCATTGAAGATCCAGCTTATGTTCCTTTCTGAAAATTGCTAAATACATTTGGCATAATTACTTTTCCTTTATCATCTCTTGGTTACTGGTTTATTATTTCTGTGGTCAGAGCAGGACCATTCCTAGATGTAAGCATAGTAAATAGTCACGTAGGGCACCAAGCAAAAGACATGCCGAAGGAACCATACAACTATTTTACGTACATAAAGCGAATATGCAAAGATAGAGGGGAAAAGATTGACTCTGAAATTTTTTGGAATAATAACAAAAGAATAATAGTAAAAAAATCAAAATAATAACTATAATAAAAGGCATTCTTCAGACACTTTATAATTACACAATTCAGTGAAACCAGATTAATGGACTTATCCATTTCTCACCAAACGCAACCATGACTGGCATGCACCTGGCTGAATTTATTCAACTAACTCTAAAAGTGCCGAGTTATTTTGTGACACAGAAGTAACTTAGTGATGTACTACTATGCAATTGTTACGTTTCAAGAAAGTCTATAATTGATAATGCACAAATAAAACAGTTTTGTTGTATTCCAAATTGTTATATGTGTTGTTTAACTGCTGTTTTAAAACATAATGGCTGATTGTACGAAATTTTTTTCTATTCCATCTTCTTAAACAAAATTTGATGATACAAATCTAATGAATAAAGAATTGCCAATATCAGTTTCAATGAACGAGGTATGCATAAGTCTTGAAAATATCAGAGCTGTGAATAGATTTATACTATGTTACAGTTACTAAATGTAATAGTATTAAGTCAGTTTTTATAGTCTGTTCGTTTGTAGTTATTGATGTTTGATACTTATAATCTATCTATATAGGTTTTAAGTTTTTTTAGTTTTGAAAATTGGTATATTGTACAAAAAACAGCCACATGAGTGACAAAGGCATTTACAACATATATTAATAACACATAAAATTTTTATATAATTACATTTTTATTGCTTTAATTATTTTCATAATACTACAGAAGCAAAAACTACTGCAAAGAACAGAAAGAGATGGGTCTTCATTACAAACGTGAAACAACAACATGCTGATCACACCAAGATGATATGCATCAAATAGGATTTGATGAACATTTAATATTCACAGCGTATGACTCTTCCGAGAAGACAGATGTTGCAAATACACATGACAAAAATTTGATGAGGTAAGTAAATAGATAAAGACATATTATAAATATGAATATAAAAAAAATATTTTTACCAATTTTTCAGTCCACTTACTTGTTTTTAAAATGAAAACTATAATCTATTATTGCCAAGCATAGGAAATAACCAGTACAGTAACACAAACAAATTATCTTAAAAAATATATACCTACGTACTATGCAAGGTAAGGTGGCATATTTCAACTTTAAATAAGCACTTCTTTCAGGTGCATTTAGATACAGTGCTTAGGTTGATCAACCAATCACAGATGGATTATTATCTCAGGGTTTGAAAAACCCTGGGTTGAAATAGTCCAACCCACTTCAGATTTATTCAAAAACCCAACGTTATTGGTGTTTTTCTGGGATAAAAAAATTAAGCCTATATATAAACATGTATATTCTGAATATTTGTTTTGGGTATGTTTAAATGGACACATACAGTGGATTCTAGGTAATTTGTTCCCATTACTTACATTTCATCATATTACCCATTTTTTTATTTTTGTCCCATCAAAATTCCCATATAAACAATGCTAATTGCTGACCGCATTCAACACTCGCCAATCGTTTGTTTACCTGTAACATACATTCAAAACGGATGGTACATTCACCAAAGATTGCCCACATCAATCTTTTTGAACAAAGCGAGTAGTAGACAGCTAGTAATATCGATAGTATTGTTTACTTCCCACAGCAATTTTTCATGTTCTATTGACTATGCTTAATCTTCTTCTTACATGTTTCTTGCTTTCGTAGGTTGGCGACAAAGGGGAAGCATCTTTTGTTCTTATTGTTCTTACATGAGTACTGCACTTGTAGGTTGGTGGCAATGTAAATGAATCACATAATCTATGACACTGTATCGAACAATCTGTAATCCTGTTATTGTAAACTAAATTTGGTGTAACGTTATAGACAGTTTATTTTAATGGCGTAATTATAAGCTGAAACTATCGGATGCGGATCTCGTTAGTATTGTTGAAAATAAATATTCTGTAACAATTTTAACAAGGGATTGAGCATGGATTGGATGAGGAAGGAAAACTCGACAAAAACATTATAAATAAATTTATAAATTTCACAAACTAAAGTATTTAATTTAAAGTGAATATTTAGTCATAAATGTACACAAATACGTTGTTTTTAATAACATTGTTAAGCTGTTGGTTTAAACAAACATGCATTTTGAGGTTATAATTATCAACTTGAAACAAAAAACATCTTAATGTGCATAAAACCATCTGTAATTTATGTTATGAACAAAATTTAACTAGGTATTAAGTAAAAAGTCTAAAATTTGAATTAAAAAATGGGTTTGAAAATGTGCAAACAAATAATTTTAGAAGAACATTTTTTATGCACGCAATAGACAAACTATCAATATTATTTTTATGAATAGACATTGTTATTAAATGCATTATATTATTTTTAGATATATACATCTAGCCATAATTTTTAAGAGTCTTGAAATATTGAACTTTACTTGAAATTATCAATTTTCAACTTACTATATCTCAAAAGGGACAAAAGATAAAAATCTGAAATTTTCTCAAAATAATATTTTGAGCAAGTGGTAATGGAAACAAAATTTCATCAATGTGTTTCAACTACAAGTTATGTATAAAATTTTAAGAATGTCCAAAAAATTAGGTTTCGAAAGAATGGATTGAAACTGTTGTGGGATACTACAAACACGATTCATTTTTTATTTGCAAAATCTAAAACTGCATAACCAAACGCTCTTTCTAAACAAAACAGGTTGTATAAAGAACTATACTTACATTTTAGTTTCAAAAGTTCTTAATCCTTTTTGACATCAGGTCTACAAAATGCTAGTCAATCAATATTGTGTTAAGACTGTCTATGTTAACACAATTAAAGTCTATTATAACTAATTATAGTTGTCGGTTCCTTTGGTGACACTTTCTCAAAACTTAGTTATATGTACCCACTCTCTATCACTTTTTGCAATATTGACAAAAGATTGTTGTCCAAGTGGATAGAAGAAATGAATAATTAGGTAATTGTTTTCCTCACACATAATTCAAATTTATCAATCCACCACTTTAGATTGTACATATACGCAACCCTGTCATTTGCTTTGAATGCATTTAATCGGTAATCAGGGAGAATTTAAATTCTTTGTAGTCGCACACTTTGAATATGTGTAGCATCTCATGACGGATGAAGGCTGAGGGGTTAGCCTGCTCGCCTTCCAAGGCAAACTGGGTTCAATCTCCAGCTGGGTCACTCCCGGGTTTTCGCATGTGGGAATAGTGTTGGACGATGCCGTTGGTGGGTGGCTTTTCTCAATTATCTCCCATATACACCACCTTTCATTCTGGCACTGCTCCATACGTCAATCATCATCAGCTCTCAAGACCTAGCTGTTAAGAGCTGCCCAAATCTCTTCATTCACTCATTAAGGACAAACTTTGTGGGACAAATCTGAGGTATAATCTTATCTCTGGAATTTTCTTACAGGTTTCAAACCTTTATGATAATTTGATTTCATTTGTTTCAATTTTGTCAGCAGGTACAAACACACACAAAATGCCTTTGATGCTATCAAGAGAAAAATTTGAACATTTCTTCAGCAGTCAGTATCTGGTGTGATTGAAAACTGGCCATAGTGACTGCCCTCTTTGTTGCACTTCAATGGCTTCACAAGCATTCTTTCCATGGGATATGGCAAAAAAAAGTCCCATTCTGCTTCAAGACCAAAATCTTTGGCTGCTTGCTCCATCACTGAAATAAATAATTTTTTTTGACAGATGGGAGAACAGTTCTTTATATACATAGTCAAATGTTTTTGAAGGCAGTATACTGCTGCTGCACTATGTTCTGAATGGTCACTGTTAATGCAAAGGATTCTTGAACATGCTTCAACATATTTTATGTAATAATACACTGTAGGATGTAAGGTGGCCTGAAAACTTTGTATTTTGTTTTGAAGCAAAAATGAAACATTTTCAGTGAAGTTGGCCAAAGTGATTCAGACATTTTCAATCAAGCTTCCTTTAGGTTCTTTAAGCATTTTGATTGAACTGCAATATCCCAGAAAAATTATGCCTTAAAATTATTTCAATTGTATAATACGGTGATTACCTAAAGAAAAGTAGAGTAATTTAAGACAGTAGACTTTAATTGCGTTGACATAGACAATCTTAAGACAATATTGATTGACTAGCCTTTTGTAAACCTGAAAACATAAAGGATTAAGAACTTTCAAAACTAAAATGTATGGTAAGTACAGTTTTTTATACAATATGTTTTGTTTATAAAGAGCACTTGATTATGGAATTTTAGATTTTGCAAATAAAAGAAACTGATACAATTTCTAGTCACAATGTTGCAATTTATAATTGTAATTTCATAATTCTAACTAACATTGTGTGATTTTAATAATTGTTATTGTTTTTATAGTATCCCATAACAGTTTTCACCCATTTTGTCAAAACCTAATTTTTGGAAATTTTGAAGATTTTTTTTTACAAAACTTGTAGTTGAAACTCAATGATAAAATTTTGTGTGACCCTTACCACTAGTTAGAAAAGTATTTTGAGAAAATTTCAGACTTTGAACTTGTGTCCCTTTTTGATACATATTAAGTTGAAACTTGGTAATTTCAAGTAAAGTTCAATATTTCAAGACTTTCAAAAAATTAAGGCTAGATGTATATATCTAAAAATGATATAATGCAGTGAGTAACAATGTCTTTTCGTAAAAAAAATATTGAAGGCGTGCCTTTATTGCTTGCATAAAAAAATGTTCTTCTTAAATTGTTTATTTGCACTTTTTGAAACAATTTTGAATTCAAAGCTTACAGTCTCTCTGAATTACATACACAAATGTTGACGTGCACAATACCAACAAGCAATATGGCAATGCCTTATAGCAGTGCAAATTACTGTTCCTAAAAAGGCTGCACAAATTAACAAAAAATGGTTCAGCAGAACACTGATAACGAAAAGCACCCTATGCTAAAAATATATATATATTTTTTCAGTAAAGTAAATATAGTTTAGTAGAAGCAAACATTGCATTTGAAATTAATAATTTTTTCCTAGAAGTGAAAAGTAGATATTTTTCACGTTAGTATTTGCATGTTGCATTTCAGTAATTATGTGTAGTTTCCTGTTTTTTCTACCATTTATTACATTATTTTACTTACTTGCTATACCTTGATTTTGGTTGCAGTGATTGATAAAAAACAAACCACTGGCACTATAAACCATTGGCATAATCAAATGACTGTAGAGAGTGCAAAATAAAATTACAGATGTAATTGGGAAACTTCCTGTTGAATATGGCCCTATTCAAGTCACCAACATCAAATTTCCTCTTGATGCTAAAGGTAGAACATTTTTACCAAATCACTATGTAATGGAAAGCAAATTCAAAGGATTTGGGTTACTCAATTGTTAAAATTTATGTTTATTGTTTTACCTGCACACTTTTTGGTAATGAAAATTCATCTCTTGCTGGAAACTATGGAAGCTCAGACTGGCAAAACTTGTCTAAAATTTTATATTGTCATAAAAACCCCAACTCATGTAAAAAATTTCCAATCATGGAGAGAATTATATTAATGTTTGATATGAATAAAGTAATTTATGAGGGAAACATAAGATTTATCTAGGCTGAAAAAGAGCATTGAAATAAGTTCTAAAATGTTCACTTTGTGCTGTACAACTTCTTGGCACCCAAGGGTTGGCACTTTTCAAGGGACAACTCTCTTCGAAAGTATCAATGGTAATTTTTTTTAAATTGGTTGAATACTTTGCCAAATTTTACGTGGTAATGGCTGAGCATTTGCCATGAATGTATTCTCAAAAAATACATGTACACTATTTGAGCAAACAGGTTCAAAATGTTTGTTACACTTATCTCCACTTGGATTAATGATCACAGTTTGAAAGGGTCAAAAAGACAATATAATATCAAAAAAGCGCTTGCTTTATTTGACCTGCGACATGTGAACGAGCGGAAGAGGAGGACAGTAGTGATATAATAGCAGGCAGTGAGTTACTAAGGGATGTTTAAAAGATAGGTGAGCGATAATCCTATCAGGTTTTTAAATTATAAAGGGTCCCGCTGCACATTCTTCCACCTGGTGCCATGATAAGATTTTTGCTGCTCGCAAGCTCCTGACGTTTAAAAGAATGAATTTATGCAATTACCTTGTTGAATGTACCCTGCCTATTGGTTGAAGGAATATAACAATAAAAGACAACACAAGTTGTACACACAAACATATAAGTGTTTGATATAGGTTGGAGCTGAAACACAAGCCCCAGGTTGCTATAGTGCTGTTTGTTCGCATTGCCCGCAGGTCGTGAAAGTAGCCACGTTGGACCTTGGCTATGGTGTAGGGGCTTTCTAATGCCTGGTCTGGGTTTCGAACCCTGAACTCTGATTGTCAAAGCTAACTGTTAACGTGAAACTTATATGTAGACTGCCGTTGACGTTTAGCTAAGGAAGAGTACACAGACTATTGTGACGTCAATGTCACGAAGGACATTTGTAAAATGTCAAACAATTTAATGTTGATTGTCATGTTGGGGTGCTTTCCCAATGTACAATCGGGGCCGAGTTGGTTTTCGTGCGTAGGGACAAAATCAGGTGTAGCAAGAATTATACTAGGGTATAGCATTACCTGTCATGCCAGGTCCCGAAGCTCTCTGAAGTGACACTTGAAAGCTTGAAGATGCAGGCGGCCGAACAGCGGAGGGTGCTGGTTGTGGAGGAGTTTTCACCCAAGTAGTCGAGGCTAAATGATTGTATGAAGTTAGGAGGATAGATTGTCAGAATCGGGTCGTATCGTAATAATGAGTCTTGATACTGATTAATCAGCAAGTGTATCTTATGTGGTCCTATTGATCGTGTAGGTGGTTCAAACAATGGAGGTAGAGTATGTACTTGTTTGGCTACTAGTTCTAAAAGTTCTGCACTTCAATTGTCCAGTGATGCTTTACTCCACCCTTTCTTAAATAGTGCATTAGCATGCCGTACAAGAAAAGTATTGGAAATAGCCAGTGTATCACTTATTGCTGCTGTGTGGTGCTGAGCACTTTACTTCCCACTAGATTTGCACACACTGATATTCCTGCCCGGCCTTTTACAGTGATGGGTGGAACGTACAGGATGTAAGCGTTTCTGTGGGGAAGGAGTGTCAGGTGAGGTTTCACTGTGGATCTAGTGGTCAGGGCATTCCTCTTTCCTTTCCTTCAGCCTTTTACAGTGGTGAGGCGGAGTAGGGAGGAATTTTGATCACTAAAAGCCACGAGTGAAAGGTGTAAGCCTGCCTTGATGGCTTTTACGTAAGGTGCCTGCTATTCCTGAATAAAAGAAAGGTAATTAATAATAGCATTGGGGGCCAGTTTCACCACTTATTCATTTCACTTGGCCGAACTAAATTAAGGTAAAATTTAAACTCTTAATTTACTCGCGCTTAAGGTCGGTGCATTTCACAACGCACATCTAGCAGATAATTAAACCAGTTGAGTAAATATAAGTTAAGTGACAGACGTTTGAAGATAATGGTACACCTAGAAGGCGGTGCCAAGGATTTTGCCCTCTAATCTATGGAATCTGAGTTATGTTAGTGAATGGGAAATTGCAAGTTTGAATAATAATTGCTACAGATGTAACAAAATCCTAATTAGCTTAACATGATTTATCATGAATCCATCAACATCGCCTATATTTTCATTGTTCTCGTGCATCAAATAGTTTATTACAGTCATATGTTGATAAACTAACAAATCACAGCAACAAACAATAGATTTAGACTTCATTGTCAAACTCATTGTACTTGGCATAAAGAGCCGATAAAATACAAACACCACTTAAATGTAGCCTAACAGTTTTACATAACATACAGAATATTCGTCATTAATTTAATATAAAAATTGTTTGTGACATTTATATTTTGCATAGTCAATCTAACTTACCCATTTTGTATGTATTAATATACCAAATATTAAAGAAATCTAAATTGCAGGTACTGAAATTAATATCGTGATCGCAACGAAGGCATCTGCCGAATTAGTTTCTCATGACCTTCAAAGTATCGTAATATGTTTCGGCGGCCATATTTCTATCATAAGCTGAGTTTAAGAAATGAAACACCAGAAAATGGGCATTTAAACTTGGGTAAGTTAAAGTTAACCATATTTTGACAATGGTGAAATGCAGTCGACCAGTAATCTTCGTTAATTCATTCTTAAACTAGGCTTACTATGTAAAACTTGTGTGGTGAAACAGGCCCTTAAAGGGTTTGAGTTAAACAATGTGCAATATTATAAAAATTCTTAAGGGCGTAATGCAAATGGGATACATTTCAAGCAATAGAAATAAAACAGTTAATTTGATTATGAGAGCTTTTATTAACAAGCTTAAATTTCAATGGGGCCGCACTCTCGTAGTAATATAAATAGTTCAAAAGAGTTTATTCTAAATCAGGCAAAGGCGTCCTGATATAAATAATGAACGCGTAAATAAATGCTGAGTGTATGACGTGAGTTTAAGAAGCCGCAATTTAATATTAAATAATTAATTAAAACGGGCATCTTCTGAAGGAACCTAGCTAAAGCAACACCAGAAGGGCACTGAAGAATGTTGTGGCGGTTATCTAGATGGAACGTCGTCAAGGAGGGATGACCAAGGTAGACCTTGAGGAATAGGATAAGGAAGGTGGTTGACAGTGTTGGTAAACCTACTGGTAGGGGTCAGTATATGGAGGCCTCTGGAGTTGGAGGTCGCCGAAGAGGTTGAAGACCCTCTGGACTGCTGGTGGTGGATGCTGAAAGTCGAGGACCCTCTGAAGAATTGCGGTAGCCGAAGCGGCACGAAGGGCTCTAGCAGCTAGCAGACCCTGTTAGTCTATCTTGTGGCCATTACAGAAGGACACAGGGGGGCTAGCACTTACCCTTGGATGTGCTAAAACTTCACAGTGGCCATTACAGCAGTGGACGTGCAGCAGCAGACTATCCTGAGGCCATGTTCTGGATGCTCTTTTTCAGTCATTTCACCAGCTTGGTGGCACTGAAAAGGGTGAGGGGGAAGCTGGCTCCACCCTCTTGGGGGTTGGACTTGTGACGTCAGAGCACGCCTGACTGGATACCCTTATCTGCATGGCGCTCTCCGCTTGACTGGAAGGTGTTGATATATCTTGCCAACAAGCGCATCCTGGAGGCTATGACTGCTCCAGCAGGTGGCATTTTGCTCTCCAGCGGCAGGATTGTGAAATACCGCGGCCGTGCTGGAGTAGCAGGTGATTCAAATTGTAGCGGAAATGTGACACTTATGAAGGTTTTGTGGCATGACGTAGCCTTAATTAGGAGCATGTGTTAAGAATCTTAATATGGGGGCTGTTCCACAGTGCTCTATGTAGACACGTGTCCCTTATCCCTTTCCATGTTCCATAGTAAAATCTGACTGGCCCATAAGGATTTATGTTACCCAAGATGGGCCACAGTCACAAGTAGTGTGTGCTTTCAAAAAGTGTCATGCGTCAACCTGAAGAGCGTTCTGGTTTTGATCATCCTTGCCTCCCTCTGTGTGACTCAGAGAGCTGGGAATATTCCAGATCTTGACTGTGATAGTATAAAAGTGTGAATGGTCTCCCAGCCAGGGTTTGATGACTTTCTGGAGTTTGAGCGATTGTGCGACAAGCCAGAAGAGCAACGAGTAGTGCCAGAAGTGACCAGCAGGAGGAAAATCTGTAACTGCGAGAATCAGTGCAGTGAAGAGTATGACTGGCAGGCTGAACTACTGAAATGGAAGCGTGAGACATTTTAAATTATGGCAAGAGACAAAATGAACATATGTTAATGATGAGTGTGAGTTAACTGACTATAACCAAACTGAGACATTGGGAAGAACTTTAATTAGAGTTGAGATTGACTTTAAACATTCTGCTCACTGAGAATTAAAAAAGAGTAATTGTGGAGATAGATGGATTAATGCTGTAAATAACGGTAGTGTGAATAAATTAAAATCAAAATTAGTTCTTTAATTTTTATTAAGTCCTCCATCCCTCACAAACTCGGATACGCACCTCTGGAATATTATAACAATATTATTAAATTCTATTTGACAATACTCCTGACATAAGCCACACAGAGCAAATTACAGTTGTGGTAAGGTTTGTTTACAGTGCTGGTGAGGTTTGTTTGCAGTGGTGGTGAGGTTTGTACAAGTTGCATAAAATAAAGAAATGACAATTCACAAATATTTCTTAGGTTTTGTACCAATCTTGTGAACTCTTCAGGTGAAGGTCTCACAGACTGTCTGCGGAATAAACTGTCAAAATGGAATATCCTTTTAAAGAACATGCGTGGCCAATGATATAATAATGGCTCCAATATGAGAGGGATGAATACAGGTGTTCAGAAAAGAATACTTGCCCTATATCTCCAGGCATTTTTTGTGCCATTTGGAATCCACTCCCTAAATCTTGTTGTCAATGATGCAGCCTTACCATGCCCTGTTGCCGTACATTTTTTATACACAGTTCAAGAAATATACTATTTCTTTTCGTCATAAACTTATCACTGGAATATTTTAACTCAACACATGTCTGCTCTATGCGTGAAACCCGTCAGCAACACTGGCTGGGAGATTCACATGGATGCTTTATTGCAACACAGATATAATATTCAAAAAGTATCCGATACTGTACAAAAACCCTCCCTAGACTAAAAACTGAACGATTTCAGTAGGAACACTGCTTTGGGATTTGCAAGAAAACTTCACAATTTCACATTTCTCTGCTTTCTCCTCACTTGGTACAAAATACTATTCAAAGAAACATGGTTAGTAAAGTACTGCATAAAGGTACATCAACCTTATGCTAGAGAAAATTAGATCTGATGAAGGGGCCAACAACTTCATCACAGATGCTATAAAGAGCTTGCTGACAAAATCGGTGTTACTCCCAAGCTTGAAAAAGAAATCCAAGTCTGCCCAAGAAAAGTCAAAAGGCAGTTTTCCTATGAAAGTAAAAATGAACCAATTGAGGTGGGGAAAACCTCTTTCAAAGTGAATTTCTTTTGTGCTGTGCTTCACATAGCAAACAATTCTCTGAAAGAAAGGTTCGATCTCACGGACAACCCTAGCAATAGCTTTAAATTTCTGTAAAACATTGGTGAACTCCAGGCATTGAATAGACCACTTGAAGAAAGTGTGTGCATGTCTTCAGATTGTACTCAGTGACACAGAAGAATGTGATGTAAATACGAATGATCCTTTGATGAACTTTAGATATTCACAACCATTTTACCACCTAGGAGCTCTCCAGCCAAGGCACTATTTTTTATAACAAAAAATGGTTATGTGGAAAAGATTCCAAGCATTTTTGTTCGATTGAGAATACTTCAACTCTCCCTGTTTCAGTGGCGAAAGCAGCTTTTCTAAATTTAAATTATTCAAAACATACTTAAGATCGACAATATGACAAGAGTGATTGTGTGGACATGCAACGATAATTGAATATAAAATTTTGAATGAAACAGACACATGATTCAGTTCTTAAGTAATTTGCGAGAGTGAAAGCCAGGAGAATCTATTTGTAGTAAAATGTGTTTGCTTTGCTTTAGACACATGAATTTAAAACTTAAAAACCATCATAAAATTCTATTATCATTTATAAGTTTAATTTTGGTTAAAGGTATTTTAAATAATCACACTGTTGTCATAGGCACTAAATCTATTTTGTTAGTATACAGTCAACTCTCGATATTCTCAGACCCCTGGAATAATGACCTTTTTTTTGGGGAAAAATAATTTCCCATTAATGACCCCCTCGAAATAACAACCCTTTTTCTGAAAATTGTGAAGAGTCGGAGATTCGAGAGTTGGATATGGACTGTTAATGAATCACATGTCAGATGTTAGAATAAAACATTATTTCTGTCTTATGTTACTGGCCAATGCCAATATACCACAAAGTATCTCAACAACCATTGTGAAAGTTTATTTTAATACAGGGAATGGATAGGGGCACCAAAATAAATGTTCGCCCTAGGACAGATATACATATAACTGAGATATAATTACATAGCTAATACAAGAATGCTTTGTCAGTTTGTGGACGAGGAATATTGAAAACCTACAACCACAGTTCAGTTCATCAGAATGTAAGATTAAAATAAAAATTTGATATTTTTGAAGCATCACAGAATCCTTAACATGCAAGGAAATATTCACAAATTTTAACATATATGAACTTTGTAAGTGAATAATTCATAAACTACTACTTGGAAGTATTTGATTTTCAAATATTTGCACAACTCTACTAAATTTGCTGATATAAGATTTAACACAAATAAACTGAAGAAATGAGGATGGTCATAATTACAAGAGTAAGGAAAATAACCAAAGAGTGGTATTGAAACAAACAGGAGGAATTCAAAACAAGTGTATAAGAACTAAAAGTCATACATACAATGTACATGGTCAGTCTTGGGGTCTTGGTCAACTCATACAGTGAGATCACAATGTTTCTAGGCAGTGTGGAATATTGGATTCTTGCAGCTGCAGTTGCACCTTTGTCCACACTGATGCTGACAATTTCAACTGGAAAATCAGACGCACATTAAAACTACAAACAACTGAAATATGAATGCTCAAAATGTAAACAAGTTAAAGCAAAACATAATTCAATTGTGACACAATCATACCTTCACAAACAGGGAACTTCCTCAAAAAGCATTTAATAAAATTGTAGTAAAGTTAAAAGTTAAACAGTCTATGACCAACATAAGAATGCATATAATGATTATAATTAAAAGTACCATATAACCTGAAAACTACAGCAAGCACTGTCCAGGACAATGAGAGACTTTTCAAATAAGAACTTTTGCAGCCACTTTTCAGACAGTTTTTCCATGTTAGTGCCCAAATAAGTGTTCAGAGCAAATATGATGCCAGCATTCTCACTAAACCCTTGCTCAACATCTTCATTGAGAACAATTAATATATTCCCCTGATCAACGCTCTTGTACTTGAATAGGTGCATGCTTTAAACTTGACACAACATAAAATCGATAAAATTTTCATTACAAATTTTAACATTTTTTAAATACCACTGTTATACCTAAATAAAAGTGTATACAACACAATGATAATATTTTGTTGAAATATTCATTCCAGTAAAACAGATAAACTATTATTATGTTCACGGTAAAATGAGCACTTTTGAAAGCCCTGCTTAAGATCTACATGTATGCACGTTGTGTATTCTTCTACCTTATGTAAATTTAACATTGTAATGGGCAACATCACTTTATTCATGCGTCGGTCAAGTGAAACTGTGAAATTATTAGAAAAGTAAATATTTTAAAATCTGCTTATTTTTACCCTTTGAGGATTTAAAAAAAAACATAGAAAGGGAAGGAAACCATTTAACTTAACACAAATGTTTCCCTACCACTTTTAATTCAACGTCAAGATATGGAACTAATTTCCCTCCATCATTACCAACTTTACTGGGTGCATGTCACTGAGTAGCACTAAATGAAAAAATTAAGATTTTACAATATATCTAAGAAACTATTGAACCAATTCTCACTGAATTTCACGAAACTCACTACACATATGGAACTAAGTAAGGACACCTGACTTTTATAGTTTTCGACTCTGATGGATATTTATTTTCAAAATGGTGGCCACACACACATTTTTTATTTACTTGGTATATCTACTATATTGTTTGACCAATTTAAACTAAATTTTGTACACTGACAGTTTCTATTACAAACATCATATAAGCCAAAAAAATGCCACTTTCGTTTGCCATTTTGCGAAAGTATGCTAAATGAAAAAAAAATAAGTTTTTGTGCAAATAGCCAGAAAACAATGGACAGATTCCTGTCATAATTTGCAAACTAGTAGCACTGTGGCAGTTAATCTGTACAAATCAGTTTCAAATATGTCAAACACCTATTTTCAAAATGGCGACTATGTAGTTATTTTAGCATACTATGCTATATCCTCAAAACAATTGTAATTAATTCCAACATAACTTTGTATGATGGGAGTAAATATAACAGACATTAAATGTGTCTATATAGAGCCTCTTTCATCCTCCATTTTGTAAAATAGTACCTTACAAATAAATAAAATTTTGTCATATCTTGGGAAACAATTGACAGATTCCTACCAAATATGAAAAGCAAGAAGTAATGTGGTAGGTGATGTTAACTGATATGTTTTGATTATGTCAGACAACTATTTTCAAAATGATATCCAGATGTTTAGTTTTGTATGTTATATTGTCAAAACCATATAATTAATTCTTATGAAACTCTGTATGCTGGCTGTATATATTGTCGCGCCCTAGAAATCCCGGTATTGGTGAAAGTAGTACGAGAATTTTTTGGAGTATTTTTTTGTTTAGATACCTTTACTATAATAGGAATTTCCCTCCACTACAGGGTCATTGAAAAAGAATAGTACAATTTCAAAAAATCACAGCTTTGAAACTATTTGATCAATTAGGTTGGTTCTTGTACCAAAATGAACAAGAAGAATACAAGTTTTGCCTACTTTAAACTTTTTCTGTGCTCGCTACATTTGTAGCTCTGCATATGTCCAAGTGTTATTCGACCTCCATTCACGTATTCCAGAGCAATGTCGGCGCCACTGTCTCAATGGCAGCAGTGATTCTCTTATGCAAATGCTGCAAATCTCAAATAATCACAGTCTAGACAATGTTCTCGACATATCGTCAAAAGAAAAATTCTAGGGAGGTTCTTTATGTGTACTTTTCTTTTAACATGAAAGCAGCAAATGCAAAACGTATGGGCCGATTTTTCCGGCTTAATTTTATGCACCAAATGAATCATGTGGAAATGCAGTCTCAAATGTTTATGAAGAACATTTTGCATGGTAGACTTCGGAGTGCCAAGATCCAAACTGTAGCAGGCAATTGACTTTTTCGGACTGCGCGCACAAGATAGCCTAAGCTGTTCCACCTTTTCTTCAAATGTTTTTGGCCGTTTTGGTGATTGATTTTTCTGTACAGTACTAGTTTCATGGAAACTTTTAACCCACCCACAAATAGCGCTCCATTCTGGTACACTTCCCAGATACTGCCATCTAAAATTATGTTGTGCAGTCACTACAGACTTGAACTCCGTGAACCACAGAAGACAATGTGCTTTCTGTTGCACTGTCGTCATCTCACTGGAGGGGTCGGCGCAGATGTCAGATGGTACTCTCGCCCCTTTCACAATCTCAAGGTCAATGTGCGACTATCGAACATCTCGCAAAAAAAACTTTTGTCCTTCCATTACAATTTGGTGCAATAATCAGCTAACTAGTTTTGTTGCTATAAAGTTATTAAATTGTACCATTCTTTTTCGATGACCCTATACAATACAGCCAACCATTTTACACAAAAAAACTCCTTGTGCATGGTGAACTGCTAGGGTCGAGATCCAAAAGCTGGCTGGCAGCAGGTACATACACCACAGCTGCAATGCGTGACTGGTGAACACAGGAGTGGTTGATTTCTCAGTGCGGTAATGTAAAAGTGAGAACGACAAAACAGCAATTCCCCAAGTGGCTTGGTGCTCTCCCCTGCACCCCTTGCCTTAACTCTCGAAGGTATATACAGGCTAGATTCGGCACTTATCACCATTCTGAATTCAGATTCTCTTTAACATTATTATCTGCTCTTTTATTTAGTCACTGATAGTCCTGTCCCTACCCCATATACAAATTGTACTGGAATGGCAGTGTGGTACATAACATGGTTTTGGCTGAATGGTCTGTGAATATCTGGAAAATGATTCAAAGCCTGGTCGCTGTTATGTGGTGAATGTTCACCTTCACAAAGAGTAAGCCCTCTGAGATGGCGCAATCCACTACCCGGCCCATCTGTGTGCTTGGTGTGCCCTTATCCCAGAAAACTTATCCTTTTGCAACACTGTTTCTGGTCCAGATGTAACTGTGTGGCCTGGGTGCACTTTCCAGTACATGGTCTTCTGAGCAGCAGCATGATCCATGACCCTGCATTATTGTGCGATTGGCATGACCTGTCCACAGACTTTGTCCCGTGAGGTAACATGATTCACACCCTGGTAGAGGTTGTGTGGTCATAGTCCCCCGCCTGGTTCTGCCAATATTAATATCAGATAAAAGAAACTGCACTCCAACACTCCTTCAAAGTGTCCTCCTCTACCTCAACCTACCTCCCGAGCTAGTCTTTGAATGCCTCGAACTAACTGTTAGGGCCAGCGGTGTACCAGGTGCTCACAAGCTGAACAAAAACTACAGTACTTCCTCGCTCAAGCCCTAGTAGATTATACCTTGCCCCTTTCTGAACAATATACTGGCTGCCCTTAGTAGGAATATAATATCCTAATGGATGAGAGTTCTCAGAAACTTCAACCAGCCAGACAGACAGACAGACAGACAGACAGACAGCCAGCTCGCTCCAGCAATGCATTGCCCCTCCAAACTGTTCTTCTGTCTCCCTTGCGCAAGAGCCAATTCAAGGAGACTGTGGCCCAGCAAAGGAAACTGTGAGCTCACCTAGGAGACACACACAACTACATGGCTTACAGCCTTTCTACCTGCAAAATTCACTATCCTGTGCAGCCTAACCAAAGAACCAGCACAAGTTCCTGTTCAACCCCTTGGAACACGCCACATGCTTCACCATCCAGTAACTCAAGAGAGGTAGGGTTGATTACAGCAGTACATCAGTGTCAGTTCCCAGCAGGCCCTCACATGTGTGCCACATACTTTACCAGGAACAGAACCTGTGGCGCACTTGTCCCGGAACAGAGCCAGCTGGACTTTATTACATTAAATCCACCGCAAATATAATTTATGCTCCCTGAATCACTGGCACATATCCCCATCTGCCCACAAAGCATATCACCTGATGGAAACCATTACAAACTCAACACTACCACTTGTCTTCAAGGTCTCCAGCATTGTGTCCAGAATCAGATGTTTCCCTGGAAATTGTTTTCCATTAACCATACACTGAAAGTGATTTGACATACACACAAATCTAAAAATTTCTGCAATGGACTTGAGTAATAAGTAACGCTGCTTTAAGCGAAAAAGCAATAAACATCCAGATTTCATGTGCCAATGAACGCATTAAACTTAAATGACAATAATCTTATTTAAGCCAATAGTGCTTTATAATTGGTTAGACCTACCTGTCTCATACATGTTGTATGTGACGATACATATTAGCCCACATGCATAATTTTCAACATTTTCCCTATTTTCCTTTGATATCTCCAGTTCATATCAATTTTTTTTGTAGTACCTGCACAAAGAATTGTACATGATTAGCCTGAATTACAACAAAAAATAATATAATGACAATAACAAAATGCTAATTAATATATTAAATATATTGTATGTTCATTGCGGCAAGTTTTTTATTTAGCTGATGAGGGGCACTGCAGTAGGGTATAAAGTTTATATGTACACCAATAGCTTTATACTGTACACTTTTGAAGTTGTGTGTTTCAATAAGCACATGCACATATATCACTTCCCAAAACATCAACTATAGCATAGCAAAACTGGGAAGATACGGATCATTCATCACAATGAATTAAATCAAATGCCTACATATCAACAATTATTTTGGCACAAGTTTAAACAGATGGGCTTTACTCAGCAAGTGCACAATAGGCTTTAGTCAGTGTAATTAATCACAAGTAAAACAATACACAATACTACATTACCCCAGATAGTCTGCAGGTTGTATATGCTTTGTAGAACTGTTATGAGTTCCCCTAACCAGAAACCATTACCTGCATGGATGTAACGTAAAAATAGTATACCTATAAATGGTAAAATTATCTTTTATGAAACAATTGATAATCAATGAAGTTTTCATTGTGAAGTGTCTGGTCACATTTTGTGCAAAACCAGTATTAAGAGGGCCAACAGTAGAGATAAAATTATGGTACAAGCACACTTTAAATCCTGCACTAAACTACCAAAGATACCAACCAAAAAACCTGATATGTTTCACAAAACACATGTTTTATTTTTACTTGTTTTCAGACAAATTTATTTTTCCTAAAATTTCAGTAACACAAAATAATAAAATAAACCAAATAAAAAAAATTGTGATATCCTGATTTAAAAACTTTGATTATTAATAAAGAGTTCTTGATTTTATTACGAAAACTAAAGAAAAAGAAATGAAAACATATTTTAAAAAATTTAGTTATTGAGGTTTAAAAATCATTATCAACTTCAAATTATTATTTTTTTCTCTTATACTCAATCTCACGTATTTTATTTCAAACTCCTTTCATTAAGATATTTAAATATCTGGGAAAAAAAAAAAACATTAAAAAGAATTATTTACAATACATAAAAGTTTTGATATATATTTGTATCAATTCTCTAGAACTATTTATTTACATTATTTATTTATTTTAACTTCATTTGACTTCAAAAATTGCAACACTTTTACATAGTTAAATGTGTCCATAAAATCAATTTTAAAACATTAAAATTATTTGTTTATATATGAGGAAATTAAATATATGAAATAATTTGGAAACTCATATTTTTTAATTAAATTTATTATAATATAAACTGAGAATAAAGTCAATAATTGTGAAAATGTAATGCAGAAATACCCCTAAAAATGTTTATTTAAAACTTGATGTAACACATTAACAACAATCTTATGTAAAATATGTTTGGATGAATGTTACAAACAAAAATGTCAAATATGTAATCAAAAATTTTAACAACATTCATGGAAGTCTGCCAAAATTTATCAAATTTATCAAAAATTTATAAAATTTTAGAAAAAATTAACAAAATGTGAACGTATGAAAGTAAAAATTGGAAAAGGGGGGGGGGGGGGGGAATCACACAGAAGACAATGCAATAAAATTTAAAAACCAGAAACATGGACAATAAATAAAAAATTACACGATTTTCATGCAACTTTCACAAATGGTGATGGTTTAACACACAGTTGTAAGGAATGTGCTAAGAGATTACGAGAACATTATTTTGAAATAAGCCAAATAGCAAAAATAATTAATATTATATAAGAAACTTATTTTAATAAAACTTTAACAAAAATAATTACAGTAACTTTATTATAAACCAAATATGATCAGCTCTATCAATTAAGCATTAATGGGTAATCAAAGATCCTCTAATATGTAAAAAAATTCTATTATTAAAATAAAAGATTATAAAAAAATTAACACTGTTATGAAATCTAATGTTTCTGTAAAATGTACCAAGTGGAAACTTAAATAATTTGGTTAATTTGTGTCCCCAACTTATAAAAACAGCAGGTTTCCAGTTTTTTCTATATGTTATTTACTTTCATGACACATCAAAATGTGCTTATGGCAATGATTTTATGTTAGTTACATATTTGAGTGTTGTGTGTTTGACACCCTTACAATAGAGAAAACATTACTTTTTACCTGTACTTTTTGACCATGTTAATTTTAAGTTTCTTTACAGTACTATGTACCCTGAAAATTTTGTTGAATATTGATAATATACTTATTTTGTGTTATAGAGAGTGATTGGTGACAAAATGTTCGGTTGGTAAATATAAAAACCACCACACAGAAGGAAAGTTGCAGTTGGCTAATGTTAGCTTCAGTCTAATAAAGGACCCAAAAACTAAAAAATTATGTTGCAAATCCCAAAGAAAAATTAAATATAGTGCCAAGACACACGTGCAATGTGGCAAAAGTGATTTCTGTAGCGCAAGTACCTGACATGAGTGATTTCACTACAGAGGAATGAATTGTAAAATTTGTTTGCCATAAAACCTGTTAAAGGGGGCTAACTTCAGATCTGATAAAGCTGTTGTAATATGTAAGAGTACTGATGCATGGACGAGGTCACACGGTATGCCTGCAGAAAGTATCAGTCAAATAATAACAGAACCGAATGATTCATTTGGACGATCACAGTAAAAATCCAAAGGTGGTAAAAAATGCATTTTCTGTCAATAACACAATAAAGATTCCCTTAATGAGGAATTAACACGTATAGGATTACAAGTACTGGAAATTTATTGTGAAACAAGCTATGAACAGGTAAACGATTAAGGAAAAAATCTTAATTGGTATCAAAGATCCCACAACAAGCAATGGCTTATGATTATGATATATAATTTGGAATGTCGCATTTAATATAAAACAGAGATAAAGAAGAGTAGCATATGAAAGACAACATTGGAAATGTACTGAAAGTAATTTCCGAGCTGGAAATATTAAATTTAATCAAAACTACCGTGGAAGATACTAAAATGACAATAAATTGATTCTCAACATTCATATTACTTATGGAAGATAACTATGTTCTCATTCCTGAAAATCTTTGATACAGACAGCATCTCAGGAATCTAATTCAGGAAAAAATTGCACCTGCCTATACCATCATTCTAGGTACAGAACCAGGGTGTCTAGTGACATGCTGTTTTGAAATTCCCTTACATTTCCAGATTTTTCAGGCAAGATAAACATTTTCCAGGCCTATTTTTAAATAATTTGGACAGGGCAAAAAATATTTGACAGTTAAACATACATTATTTAATGCTGTCAGAACCAAACCTGCAATGGGATTCAATGCAACAGATACAGTAAGCTTACAACAAAATCACGCATATCAAAATATTTTGACGCTTACAAATTATTATGCATTATGTACTCCAAAATATAAGCTCATCTGTTTACTGTACATTCAGTAACACTGAAGTACTAGTAGCTGTCTAATGAAACTTCATGCATGTTCCACTGAAGTAACTGGAAGTAAATGCTATTACTTCAAATTTACAATCCTGTATAATATATCTTGAAATTAACTTACACTGTACAAGATGCATGAGCACTTTTTGTAAGAATGAAATAATTTGAAGATTTTTTGGCCTGTGCTTACAATGCAGTTTATTTTAATTAGTGTAGTAAACATCAAAATTCCTTGTAAAATGAAACATAGGGTAAATATAAAATAATTACATCAGATATTAGGACATAATAATTATTACTGGAAAACAATGATCACAAGCTATCACCGTACTAATTATTGAGAGCTATTTGGCAATCGAGAAGAGCACTTTCTTTTGCGTATCTTCCAAAAAGGTTTTCTTTTTTTCTTGAAGCTCACCAAGTTTAGCTGCTACTGTACGTTTTGTGATGACAGCTAGCTCCTTTTCTTGGGCCACCTTCCTATAGGCCTACCTTTAAGTTAATAGCAAGAAATATCAATCAAACGTTTGCCCTCGAGCAAAAAAAAATTGATTACCACCAAATCATTTAACACTAAATATGAAGTCATCTATTGGTTAGGTTAATGTGAGATCTACAGCATATGAATAAAAATTAAACTAATTACATGAAAACTAAAGACAATCAACTAGGTCTAGCTGCTATTAACTTTGCATTAATGTAGACTGTTCTGGGCATTACTTAAACTTTAAATATTTGCAAAAATGAAATTATTACATAACTAATACAGTTGCTAAACCAAAATTTAAACTACACAAAATAATTAATTACATGAGGTAATCCTTCATGAAATATTACAATTGTGCCAGCTCATTAGGAAAAATTATGTAAACAATGGTTCAATTCTAGGTAGCAGCCTACCAATGTTTAAAAAAATCCAAATATAAACATTAACATAATACACAATCTTGATTCACAAAACATGCTACAGATTGATAATTTAAGTTTGGAAATGGATTAAAGTTCAAAAGCCACACGTGTGTAAATAAAAACACACTTTCAGGCATCATAATGCAAACTATACCAAACACACACTTTTTGTACAAACTCATCTAGACAAGGAGACTTACAAAAATATGTTCCCATACCTATAATTTGGCTCCCCGCCAACAATTTGGAATTCAATGTCAAAGCATGGATTGAACGAATGACTTAACCAAAATCAATATGACAATATTTTTACACATAGACTGGTAGCTGCAATATATTTCAAAACCCAGCTGTTGGTCTTCAATTTATAACCTATAGCCTACACCACGAAATGTATTGTGCAGTGCTATTCAATCGTAACGTACGACACAAAATCATCCTGTTACAACAAAAAATAATATGATTTACCTACCTTACAATGCCATTCCAAAACAAGCATCTTCATTATCCTAACACAAATCAATAATAAATTGTCAACACCGCTATCAAATATTTTAAACAAGTTAAATCAACAGCCAGCAATGAAACCATGACTCTTAAGAATTCAGCACTGAAAATTCAAGCGATCAATTGATAGCAACTCTCGAAAAGATTGTTCAACAATTGAATATATCGAAGCTATCAAAAGAACAACCTTTTCATTGCATGTACACGCTGTGATAAGTATGCGGTTTCAAATCCATTTTGACGTGGTTTAAACAAAACTTTAATATGTAACTGCACAAATCACCCTGGAATTAATTATATAAATAGGGAAATGTATAAATTGTGCATTAATAATTATAGTTAACGTTACTAAAAATTTCCAGGCTATTTAAAAAATTCCCTGACAATTCCAGGTTTTCCCTGTCTTCCAGGTCGCTAGACACCCTTAGAACACAGACTGAACTAACAATATTTACAAAAACCAAAGAAACTGCTATTACCGAATCTCTGAAAAAGACTACAGTGAAAAAGGATGCAGGAATTGTGTTGTTGGTAGCCAATACTCTTCACAAGAAGTTGAGCAATGACAGTAGCTGGCAATTTAATAGGTCATTTGATGATAATTCATCCCCTTTTATATGCACAACTTTATACAGCAGGTATATCACAAAAAGAGCACATTAAATGCCAGCCAGAGTATAAAAGTAACGTAGATGGTAGTGTGGCATTACTGACACCACAACACATGCCACAGTCAGCAAAGTAACTTATAAATAAGAAATAAACCCCACACAATTTGAGACATGTGCGAGACTTCACTATCTGTTTGACTAGCAATGAATATATATAAAAGGTTGAGAAGAAAGCACTTTATAACCTTTTGCAATAGCTCAAATTGTCTGTAAAATACTGAAAAATCTTAGTGCATTTCAAGAGCACAGGGTTTAGAATTATAGCCTACTTATTCCATCATGAATGATTAAAAGCTAATTTGTCTACTTTGCTTGGTGCCATACCAATTTCTTGGACATTCTTAATGGAAGAAACACACTTCAGTAGTTCAACAAATTGATTTGAAAAGTGCTACTTCATCTCACTTCGAAGCACTCGAGAACAATGTGTTACTTTGCCCAATCCCAAAGGTTTGGTGCAAATGTTTCCCATTCGATCTTAGCGATTCTCTAAGGAATGTAGGTAACTGTCATTAACTAGAGCTATTAAAGATGCTTTACTGCTTGAAGTTAAATAAAGTTTCAGGAAATAACATGATTAGTTATAAGTAATTTTCCAATGACAAAACTTTTCAAACTAAATGTTTTCATCAGAATCTACAATGTCAAACTCCTCTTTAGTACTGAGACAGTACTCTATCTCTCCACCACCTACTGATTACAGTGTTCTGTATACAATGCTCAAAAACAATAACTGTGCTTATGTTAGCTAGTGGTAAATTAATTTACTTATGTTTCACTTGATTTCTAGCTATATGAAATGACTGTTAAGCTTTAGTTGTCCAGAGAAGAAATTCAGAATCAGTTCCTTTTTAATAATACAAACGTAATGTTGTAAAGGGGCATTTATCGCTCTGGGAAAGTATATTCAGGGGAATGGCGTTGATCAGGGGTGGGTGGCAGCTGGGTTATACTCTCCAAACAATGTGGCTCAGATTTTAAATAGTAAACATTCCTTCAGAGGTCTTGAAGCACATACAGAGAAACTTCTTTTTATGTACAGATGTTTTACCTCAGTCTCTGAGCACTGCTCTTTCAGCATCCTGTTCTGGCAATAAAGGGGTGGACAGGGGTCTGCCCCTCCCACCGCGGTCAGGGTGCAGTTGGCTTGTGATGGGTTGGACAGGGCAGATATAATAGCAATTATCACATTGTTGGCTGACCTTGGGCCATTCACATTTCATAAATAAATTTTCTTCAGAGTCTGTGTCACCTTTTATCAGTTATTTGTGTGGCATGTGTTCAGCTTCTTCATGGCTGGAACGACAGTGTTAATGCGAACAGTGGAAATCCTTCTTTTCATCTTTTCTCCTCTGCCACTCCTGGCACAAACATATCACTGTTGGAAGTCTCGTGCATGTTGCAGTGCACTTCAAGTTATATAACTGACTAACTGGTACTCTTATGACCTGAACTAGCTACATCCTAAATGATAAGACATTGGATCCATTGGTAAGAAGTGGTGCTTTTCACATGTGGGAAAAAAAAGTCATGGTAAATTTCCTTTGCAGGAGGACATGGCATCCCATTGAGACAAGTTGTGAGCTGCCACAATATTCATGTCACATGAACACCATTAGAACCATGCCATCACGGGCTTTGCATTAGACATCTACCATTTTAGACCACATTTCTACACCGTGGAAACACCAGCAGCTAACAATACATTACTTTGACCATGAAGAGCAGTACACCATCCTCTCATGAATCTGTTAGATCAAAATCTGCTGAGTGTCAAGGAAGCTCAAATGTGGCCAAACTTCCTCCACTTGTCTGCACACTCGAGTAGGCCTGAGTGAATTCAAAGATGTCTGAGCGATTAGTTACAAAGTGGCAGGTATAGATAGTGCATCATGCAGTCTGTTCGTATCAAGTTTCTGGACCAACTATAACACACGTTTCAGTGACAGACTGTTTACATTCCACCTGTAAAGTCACAGCCGGCCAACTTCCATTTTGTTTTTTGGCTGATTGAGTAGTTTCACTTGCTAGAAGCGTGCAATACTGCGTGGGCAAAACCAAGTCTACATCACATGAAATATGTATGTGGTGCCACTGTACATAGACTTAGGACATACTTGGACTGGGTGAACTGGACAGTGGAGGTGGAATTCTATCGAGATGAAACCAGATGTGACAAGTGTAAAGGAAAGCATGTCACATGCAAACACCCCAATAAAGTGCAATGCAAAACCCGTGCAAAGGGATTGGTGCAGAACGTGCATGGTGTATGTGTTGTCACACAAGACATCAGCATTGCATGCTACCAATAGAGCTGATCACCCATGCAGAGAGAATGTGTGCTTGTGTAACCTGTCATGTGCCTACCTGTCACCATGTAACACAACACCTGGGTGGACAGAAAAGGCTGCATTGGCGACCAACACCCTGGTTACCCCAGGAGCTGCATGCATCAATGACGCCCTGGCCAATGAAGGAGGAGCATGCACATACACATGGCTACAGCCCACCCAACACAAAGGCAATCTGTCCTCACCACTGCCACTGGTCTGCTTCATGTCCCTACCCACATTTAGTGGGTCCTCTTGGCTTGCAGTTGTTTGTTGGGAGAAAATCCAGTAATACGGAGTACCAGGTGACAACGGGCTGGAGCTAACCTAGATACAGCTACAAGCTGAGGCACATACCAGCTGAAAACTTGCTCAAGGCTATGGGGCAACCTGGGAGGAGCTGGTGTAGCATATAGAAGAGCACTACAAAGATTTAACTCTGCATCAATGCAATATCCAAGTTATATGGAGAAAGGCAGACACCCAAAAAGTGTGTGGAAGCTTTTGTGACATGATGATCAAGGGTATCTAAAATCTCTTCCCAGAGGTGGCACCAGAGCCAGTCCTGGCCATCACAAAAGGCTTCAGCCATTCTTGAACCCACATCTGGAGGAGTGGCCAAAGCATTCACCAGGTGGATACCATGACTTAGACTGCCTCCAGTAGGGTTGTTGGACAAAACTGCGCTAGACTGCTATTGAGGGGACCTATCCCATCATGCCAGACCAGGCACTGAGGAACTGCTGTCACCAGCTAAAGGAATGCCTAGCAAAACTGGATGCACCATAGGACATGATGGGCAGACACGTGGTACCGACCAGCCACCACCATGCTAATACTGTCCAGAGCAAACCAGACACTGGCATCAGGAATTCCCAACATGCTAAGCTCAGGAGTACATACTGGTTAATGGGTGGTACAGGATGGTGGACAGTTGACCATGTCTCTGAGTGATGCCCCAACTATGCCATTACAACTGACCAGGGCAGATGACCCCCCTCCCTCTCCAACCAAGACTCCACAGTCAGGCCATATTGACGAAGGCTGAACGAGCCTTCTGTGGGTGCCTGTCAAGCTGGGATAACTAGTCATTACAGCACTCATTTACGCAGCTGCCATACAAAATGTCATTGCCACATGACTAGTACCCGATGACAAAAGTCGGGAACACTGGGCGTGTTGCAGTTCACCACGCACACTGGCACCGCCCACATCACTGTGACTATTCAGGAGGTCGAGACACATGAACCAGTCCTGTCACAGACCTGTGGGATGACTTTGTCCTTGGGCTCTTATGGCTGTAAAAGTTTAACATGAACATTGATATCTGTGTAGGATGTATACATCTGGAACCATGTAGGAGATGGATGGCCTATGATCTAGGCTCCCCCAACCAGAACCTCAACCCCAAGTCCTACTTGACAAACTCTAACTCAACATCCCAGAGCAGTATTGTGAAGCCATGCAGGCAATCCTGGGCAAACAACATGGACTGTTTGCTGAAGCTGAATTGCTACAATGAACAAATGTGGCAGAACATGCAATACCTGTGACAGGTATCCCCATCCACGTAAAGCCATTCCAATTCAAAGCTATGGCAGTGCGCATAATAGAGGACCAGATACAGGAATGTTACTTGCACCCAAGAAAGACAGAAAAATAACGAGGCATTGATGGGTCTTGGGACCACCTATGTTAAGTCAACACTGGACTTGAAAGCTGGGTATAGGCAACTTTCGGTGCAAATAGCAGGATAGACACAAAACTGCATTTATGTTCCCAGGCAGAAGTGGATACCAATTCTGCACTATGACTTTTAATTTGGATAGCATTCCTGCCACAATTTAATATGAGTCCTGGAAGAGTATATTGTAAGGCATATGAAAGCATACCTTAATGATGTTGTGATCTACCAAGCCTCCTGGGAAGAGCACCAATACCACCTGGCACTCATCCTGAAGTGACAGGATGTGCACGGCTTAACTTGCACCAACTGATAGTGCCCTATCAGCATGACAGAGCTAAGGCCTTGGACTACATGTTGAGATGTCAACCAACCAATTGAAAAACATCTATGTCGTTGAGTCCCTCCGATCGCCAGACACCCACCGTCAACTACAAAAGGTGTTAGGCCTTCTGAATTAACTACGCTACTATGTCCCCAACTTTATGGTGCTGGTGGCATCGTTGATGGACCGGTTATCAACAAAGCGGAAATACCAGTTGACAGAGGCCACAAATTGCAGTCTAGCGGGATTAAAGGCAGCATTTATCAATTGCCCAATGCTAACGCAACTAGACCTGAGATGCCATTTGGTGGTGCAGATTAATGTCAGCCTGATGGGAGTTTGTGCCATCATCTACCACCTGAGAGACAATGGTGGTTATGACATTATTGCATTCAGCAGCACGAAACTGAGACCAGATGAATGCAACTATAGTTGCCAGGAATGGAAGTTCCTGGTGGTAGTATAGTTCCTGTGGCACTACTAGTCATATCTGGAAGGTGCGCCATTCACCTTTTGCACAAGCAGCCAGTGAATGATTTGACTGGACAGAATGCAGGACCAGTGCACCAAGTTGACACAATGGAACCTCCTCATGCAAGCCTTCAGCTTCAAGGTCAAGCACATCACGAGCCGCAACAGTAAGCTGGCCGACGCTCTATCGAGGAACCCTTACATACCCATCATCCTGGTTGACGACGGCAGTTGAGAAGGAATTCTACCACCGACTATCTGGTATGAACCAGAACTGATGACACCTACAGTGGTTCAGGCAATGGCAATACAACCAACCTACGAAACAGACGAGATCACCCTTGATATAGCCCTGACAGGTTTCCTTCTGGCGCAGCTCACTGTGATTTATGTAACCTTTCTCAGAGAGTAGTATGAACATGAATTGGCAACCAACCGCCTAAATTGAGGGGGGAGGTCATCCTGGCCCAACTGCCAGTTACAGGGGCTCCTGGTGCATCTTCGTATCACAGGAGGTGTGTGTGCTGGATCTGCAATGGGCACATTATGAGCCACTAGCAGGTCTTCCTGGTGCAGATGAGGTGGTGGGGACATTGTGAACTTATCTCCACTGGCAGGGCCTATCAAGTGACATTTGTGCAAATGCACAGAAGTGCCACCAAAGTCAGACCATTATGGTCCAATGTCCCAACGAAAACCAACAGCAGCAGTTCAGACAGCTAACTACCCCATTTAAGACCATCGCTGTTGACATCAAGGTCTTACCCCATACTCTGCAAGGAAATTTTTTTTTGGTTGATGCAGACTTGTTTTCCAGATGGCTAGAGGCGTTCCCAATATCCAACACATGGGCAGGGACATTTGCCACAGTCCTCTGCGGCAAGGTTTGCTGGGGGTTTCCCCAAAAGCTGTCAACAATGGACCTCAGTTTGTCAGGAGGAAGTGGCATGAATGCTATTTGACAATGGAAGGTCATTTCACACACCACTCTAGTCCTGGTGGAAAGGCTGAGAACAAGGAGATTAAGACACAGGTCTTCTCCCGGGGGGGGCATGAAAACTGGGATTTTCCCCTACCAGAGATTTTCTGCCTGTGCCAATGAACAAATGCTGCCACGGGGACTCCACCTGCTGTCGTCTTTCAGGGGCACAATATATTCATCGCAAAGGAACAAGAAACAATGCCACTGGTGAGACCTGAAGATCCAATAGAACGGGAACAATGCAGACGTGCAGACAAAGGCCGCTGACATCTGGCCCACTACCTGTCATAAAGAACATCAGAATTGCAGAAGCATCAAAGTCAGATCCAACCAGAACAAGTGTATGTTAAAGTGCGCCCCCACTCAATGATGCGACACAAATTCTGCATGGGCCTAACACTACAATGGGAGGCCCTTACCAGGACACCTGCCAACAGGGACCAAATATGTTCCTAGTCAGGGTGACAAGGGTGAAAATAAGTACCACAGACACCAGTTAAGGTTGATAGGGGTCAACAAGGCACACCCTGGCCATTATAGACCCCTTCACAATACCATCCCCATGACCACCAAAACACAAAGGCCTGATAAGGACCTCAATTGGCTGCCAGGCAACCTCAATTACCTGACCATAGACTGGGGAGTATAGACACTGGAGACACCTTTACCTGCCCCACCCAACTAATTAGTGCAACCAACTTCTTTGGGTGACTGCATGTCTGCGAATGTGAGTACATGCAGGAGTCTTGAACATGGGTACTGGGTGATGACTCTGGGTGTACTGTTGTGAAAGTCCCAGCAGATGGACATCACAGTGGGCAACATAGATGGGGAGCTGGCAGAGCAGATCCCGTCATTAGGAAGCTGGAGGATGTCACTGAGAATTGAGCAAACATCATGCACCACATGTCCTGGGAACCAGATGAGCCACTGGATGAGGCAGTTTTCAATGGGTTTGTTCTTAAGCCAAAGAACATCACCAATGTCCAGCCAACCACCATGAACTACTTGCCCTGGGACCTGGATGGTTCGCAGGATAAGGCAGTTTTTCATGGGTTCATTGAGGAGCTACAGGACGTCACCGAGGGGTTGATAAACCCAGACACACCACGTATCTGGGGACACGGGTGGGTCAGCGGACAGGGTGGTGTTCCATGGATTCATAGAAGAGCCACCAGAGGATGAACCCTTTGAGATGTCCACAATGACATTGTCAACAACACCAGGCTCAGCCTGCGGCGGAGGTGGACAGCCAAGTGGGTGAAGAACCTGCCAGGAGATGCTACCACCAATATGTGCTATGGGGCAAACCTGTTTGAACCACCTGCCTGTGAGGCATGTTGCACCTTGCCAGTCAACGATGCCCCAGGGCTGCTGGCAGTATACCACCTTGGTATTTCTGATTTCATCTACACTGATGGGGGAACGAGGCTAGAGCAAATATCTTTGATGGGGAACCAGTAACCAGAGAAAACAGGCAAGATCTACACTGCACCCTAGATGGTTTTCCAGGAAACATTTAAAGTTGTACCTGCATCAATACGTGATTTTAGCCTGTCTGAGCACCACTCTTTTAGTATCCCAGTCTGATGAAGAACAGGTGGGCTGGGGTCCCTCTTTTCACCATGGCCAGGGAGCAGTTGGCTTGCAAGGGAGTGACAGGACAGATGTGTGTGCAACGCACACACAGATGACACAAATCAGGACATCTGTATTTTATAAATATAGTTTCGTTGGAGTTCTGAGTCACCTTTTCTTTGTTATTCGTGTAGTGGATGTTCAATGTCGCTGTAACTTGGACAATAAAGCTACTGCAAACAGTGAGAATCTTTCTTTTCATCCTTTCTCCTCTTTCTATACTGGCATAAATGTACCACCCCTGGGAGTCTCCTACTTGTTGGGGTGCACTTCAAGTTATCCAACTGACACCAACTGGTGCCTTGCATCCCGAGCTAGCAGCAGCCTAACTGAGGAGACCCTGAACTCACTGGTAACAGTATATGTTTATAATAAATAAACTTAATGTTGCAAAACCATTGTGGCAGAAAATATATTGTTTGCATCAACTATGAGCAGCGGTGGTTACTTTAAATAAAATTCAGTAGTAACATCAATAAAAACACTAAATCGAAATTAAGAATCTTTATAATTATTTTTAAATTTCAGCAGTGAGGGGGGGAAAGGTTTATCACTAACCTCTTTGTGTTAGTTGCAAGACTGTTATACTCTACAACCATTGTATGTATATTTTGTAACAAAAGTTTGCCTTGCAGAATAGCATAATATACTAATTTTACAAAAAAAAAAGTGAACCATTTTTTTAAGTTCAATATATGTTAAACGTTTAAAAAATGCAAAATCAATTATAGCACAGGAAAAAAGATTACAAAATGGCTAACACTAGGTGGTTATGATGCTAAAAACACCAAATTGAAACAAAGTCCATTTAAACAAATAAATATTTTAAAAATCAAAAAAGAAAACAGAAAAATAATTTTTTTAATATTTAAAAAACATACATTAATAATAATTAAGAAATTGAGTTAAAAAAAATTAAAAAATTATGCAATTTATAAATTTATTTAATTAATTGATTAATCAATAAAATAAGAAATTATAACCCATATGCACATTTATGTCCAACTTATTCGAAGAGGAAAACAAAAACCAAACAATAAAAAACAGAAAATTTTATTGTGTCATTTTTAAAAGTTAAAATCAATGATGACAATTTTTTTGTAAATCTAAACCAGAAAAATATTAAACATTAAAAATTATATTTTAAAGCTTTTCTGAAAAAAACTGTGGGAAGAAAATATATTGCTCTATATTATAGTGTACTAAATAAAAAATGTAAAAATAATTACAACAGTTTTGAAATTAACAAATCAAACATCTGCTCCTGACAATGTTGAAAATATTTATGAACCAATAAACTTTCCTTTATTCAACTGAAGGTACAAATCTATTCAAAATTACATTATAAAGTGTGACTAGGGGAATTCATTAAAAATTAAAATATGCTCACTTATGTAATTAATAAAAATGAATTAATTTTAAAACTTTGAATAAAGCAATTTTCATATAAACAAATATTTAAATAAAATTTAAGATGATGCTTAAAAATTAGGAAGATATACATCCAAATTTTAAGCAAAAGGTTCAGGCAGGGTATAAATGAAATAAATAGTTTTCTATCAAATATTATGTATGATCCAATTCCTGGCACATATTGAATTGCCGGGCAAAAGAAAGTTAAAACAAGCCATTATAAATGTTAAAAATACAGATGTTTTATGTGGGCTATAAAGTTGGCACTTTATAGGCCAGATAAAAACCCATAATGAGATTAACATTTCAAAATAATTGGATTAGAAATAAATTAAGCATTAAACAATACATAATTTTCAGATAAATTAACAAGTATAAAAAATTTAGTTAATTAAATATTTGTGTAAATGTTTACTGTCATAATAAATATTAAAGTAATTATATCTTACATTATAGAAAATATAAAATACATAAAACACACTAACGTATTACAACAAATATTAAAATTATCTCATTGTTTTATTTAAAATTTGTTAAGGTTAATTTTTAAAAAATTCCAAAGATGAGCATAAAATATTACCATGCAACAGGTTTTTATGAATTTTGTATTATAACGAAATTTAGATGAACACATCTCGCAAATATTGTAAAGCAGTAACAAGATGTTACCGATATAACTAATGGGGAACTACTTTCCATTACATGGATACTAATAATTTTGATGAGAGCCTCTAGAAGTCTCGTTGATAGCGATATCATTAGAGATGCAACCACAAGTGCCTTACCTGGAATCGAAAAATGAACACCTCGTACAGTAAGGTGGCATGTAACCAACTACATCATGGAGGTAGGATTCTGAATATCAATTTTGATAGTAAACAGTCTCACGTTTTGGTACACTAGGAATATCAAATTCAAATTATTTACAGGGACATAATTTTGTAACATTGCAATATGTTATAATTTATATTTTTGGGAATAATTTTTATTTGCTATATTTCTGTGTAAAGGAAAGTAGGCCTAGCTCATTTAATATTTAGAAGATCTTGGCAATAATAATTTGTTGGTATTTTGTAAATATTCATTTTTCCAAATTTATTCTTTTACTCGAGTCATTGCATCAGTAGTATAATTGTCATAGAACTAGCATCAGTAGTATAATTGTCATAGAATTGGCATCAGTAGTATAATCGTCATAGAATTGGCATCAGTAGTATAATCGTCATAGAATTAGCATCAGTAGTATCATCATCATAGAATTACAGTGCAACATTTTCAAGGAGTTAGTAAGAGAGTCACCTCCACGTGTTGCACCATTAAACTCGGGGTACTGATGTCATAGTAGCCTGATGTGACAGCTCGCACGTGTATTTAATATTTGATGTTGAGACCAATGTCAGTGTTCACAGGCTATTTTTAGACATTAGCGCACTTTGCGAAGTTACCGATTCGACCACGTTTGCTTGATGCAATATTTCAGGCTGCATAAATAGGGTTAGCACGGCTTTCTCGTAGTCACTATGTTTTTCACAGTTTTATACTTCTCACATCACTAAGTTTTTCACAGTTCACAAGTTTTGTCACTTCAGTTTGTCAGTCAATTCAGCGATGCAGTGTTCGTGCAGGGCAGCAAGTGACCACACTGCCAATCTGTCTCTTGTTTCATTTTCTTTTTTATTAAGACTGTCAATTGTTTGTGAAGAGAGAGCAATAAACTTCAGTTAACATTCATCATCTTTCATTTATTTATGTTGGCACTCCTGGATAAACAAACGTTCAATGTTACATTTATTTCTATGCTACGAGTCTCAAACTTTTAACCAACTAAGCTAGTCCGAGCTGGTGTTTGCAACGAACTCCCATGAGTTTTCATACTGCAGAACCACTACAATTGTGGACCAACATGGTGTCACACTACAATTTTGAAAAAAAGTGTGCAAGTCCCATAAATCATGTAAGTTTTTAAGGTCTACCATAGCACTTTGTGTGAAAAGTTTGGCAGAAATAGCTTGACCGGTTCCAGAAATATGGCATAAAATATTTAGTCGCTCATCTGGTGCTATCGTGCAAAACATCCTATAACTGGCTCTGTATTGGCATATTTCACGATTCTAATTGATACTGAAATATGTAAAATTATTTAACAGATATGATAAAGGTATCTAACAGACATACTTTAAACATGAGAATCAGTTGATCTATCATGGATATGTGACAAAAAGCTCAATTTCTTATGTGGTTGTACCTTCAATATTGGAGAACCAAACTGAGATTTATTGGCACATTCTATGTTTGTTATTGATGCTCTTATTTATTAAGTCAGTTGAAATAGTTTGTGTTAAATTTTAAATGTTCAATTTTTTAAACTTAACAAAAGAGAAAATAAATATGGAGTTTATTAAATTCATAATTTCAACCACCTTTATACTATAAATTATAAATATCATCTTTATTATAAATAGTTATCTGATCTTAAATAATTTTTAATATTCAGTATTTATTATTTGGAAATAATATATTTTTCAATAAATGTTTCAGAATCTATATCTCTAAAATCAGTATCCAGAGTTTTCACAGTTTGCAAAATTTTATCACCTTAACCACAATTAATTAAGTAAAAAAAATTAAAGGACTGAGGCATTTTGTTAGATTTATAAATTTTTTACTTGAAGTTTAAATTGTTTCATGCATTTCAATAATTATGTAAGACATAATAATTATGAAAAAAAATGAAAAATGTGTATAATGTTAAAATTTTGTCCATATTACAATGAAGACAAAAGACAACTCATTTATTACATAAACATTTTATTGAACAAAGTTAATATGGCAGTCCAACATTCCATAGTTACAAAAGAAAGAAAGAAATTTATCCAAGATAACTGCACAATTCTTCAAAAGAATTGATGTCATTAGACTGTTTTTCAAAAGTAAAAAAATTTTATTGGAATTAAATTGTAGGGATCAGTGGAAGAAGGGCATATCCCACACATCTATATAAAAAAAAGAGATTTATAACAAAGTATGATAGCTTATACCATCTAATGTGTACACGCATTAAGTCTTCTGTTGTGGTTAGGCCTTGAGGAACACCAGAACACAATGTCTCCCTTCTTTATGGAAGACGGGCTTTGCATAATACAGAGGTATATGCTATTTATGGCAATGTGAGCACTTTTGAAAGCTCTTTCATTTGGAATAATTGTCAATAAATATATTTCAATTTATCCAAAGATGTTAAATTCAGAGTGCGGTGGAATATACACACTGTGTTTATTACTTACATTGCAATAGTTATTTTAAAAAGGTGGTTAAAGTATAGAAAATGGCTGAAAGAAAAAAGTAACTACGGCCTCAAAAGTACTCAGCTTACTATGAACAGTTTATAACATGCATTAATGCAGATGTGGGACAGGCCCTTCTTTGACCAAGCCCTTCAATTATTTATATAACATTTTATAGTGAGTTAGGAATTAACCACAAATTTTCTTTATCAATAATAAATTCAGATGTTAAAATCTCATAAGCCATAACTCAGATATCTAAGAGTTAAAAGAATCCATTAGATAAAAAAGTTAATTTATTAAAATTACAAAATTTTTAAAATTAATCCAAATACAAAAATTTGAAATTTTTATACCACTCATCAAAAATATAATTTTGACAAATTATTTTTAATATTTTTGAATCAAGCTATTCCTCTTATATATATATATATATATATATATATATATATATATATATATATATATATATATATATATATATATATATATATTACTATCTGCAATACTATAAACAATATTATGAATATTGAAATAATCATTTGTATACATTTAATAAGAACAAAAAATGTTTTATTATAATAAAAATGTATCTACATTTTGCTTCTAACATACGTTTAACATCTGAGCTATCAATATGCAACAAATTTTTGTTTATACCTCACATTTTTAAAACAATATGATTATGTATAACATTGATAATTGTACAAAAATAAAGGTTTGGTGGGTTCCAATACAATTGAATCTCAAAAACTAAACATTGTTTTTTGTTCAAAGCTATTAATAATAATACTTGCCACTAAGAGATACGATGCATCATGTTCAATATTCATTCCATACACAAAAATTACAATTAACATCTATATTTTTAAAGGAATTAAAATTAAGAATATTAGAATCACAGACCTTTATTTTTTCTGTCATATATATATATTTTTTTAACACAAAAATTTCCAATAATAATTAAACTTAACATTAAATTTACTTTGAAATTCAACATAACGTTTCAAACTATCTTATTGTAAATTTCAGTTTTTACTTATAAAACAATTAAAATAATTTATAGATACTTCTAGAGAATATACACTACATCCTACTAACTGCAATAAATGTTCATGAATAAAACTGTAATGAAGCTTTTTTAAAATCAAGCTAGTGTATATTAGCTAAAATACTTTATTAATTTATGTAACAAAAATGTATATAATAAATAAATGATATTTATTGGGGAGTTTGTGTTTTACTTTCAGATGAAAATACAAAGATATGAAAAATTGTCAACTTTTACCTTAAACTAAAAGGTTTTTTTTAAATTGTTAATCCAAGTACTGTCAGCATGCCAAGTCTAGGCACTTGAAAAATGCAGGAAGCAGGGAAGTCTGAGTGATGGGGAAAGTAACTGTGTGTACCCTAAATCCACGGTGCCATCCATGGCAAAAAACATTAGGCACTGTGCTTCTAACAAAGCACAGTACATATCAAGTAATGGAGCTCAGCGCTGGACACTCCAGATATAATAAAGTTTTGCATAGTGGAGACGGAAACTATATATAAAGATATTGAGCGACTGTTGCGATGCTGTAGCTGCAAATGAATGTCTGCATGTATTGCTTGCAGAACAGAAAGGGCTGTAAAACACACAGGTGTACATCAGAGGTTAGTTCCACAATTGGAAAAGATTGCAAAAAAGAGTGTGAACAGAAAAAACAATACCCCAGATTTAAAAAAAAATTATTTAAGCAATCCTTACAAAAAACCACTATATAACTAGGCTAGTCACAAAACATGAGCACTATTAAAAATCTGAGGTGGTTTCTATTTTCAGCTCATTTAAACCCATGACTCACCTCTCTCTATTACTCTTCTGTGACTTTCTAGATATGGTATAAAGAAAAATAATAACCGCCACAAGTTACACCAAATTTGATATATATATATATATATATATATATATATATATATATATATATATATATATATATAGGTGGGAGAGAGAAAGGGAGAGAGGGGGGAGAGATGGAGAGACAGGGGGAGACAGGGAGGGAGAGGGGGGAGAGAGGGAGGGAGAGAGAGAGGGAGGGGAGGGAGAGAGAGGGGAGGGAGAGAGAGGGGAGGGAGAGAGAGAAGGTGGGGAGGGGGAGATGTAGAGGGAGGCAGAGGAAGAGGGAGACAGAGGAAGAGGGGGGAAGAAGAGGGGGGAGGGGGAGGAAGAAAGGGGAGGGAGAAAGGGGAAGAGGAGAGGGAGAAGGGGGGAGCATTAATTAATATTTGAAAACCGGTACTATTTACATAGATGTACTGTGCAATGTTGTGGTATATTCTCTCTAACCTATTTTAGTCTAATTTGCTATTGTTAGCAAATTCCTTCCTTTTTTGAAAAGCTCCATCACCTTTCCATAATTAGTAAGGAAATATATTTTTTATGGCAATTTGTGTCCCTTTAATAGTTATGTTATGTTAAAAATTGACGTAACCTTAATTAAAAAAAACTTGTTTCAAACGTGTACATGTAAAAAAAAAAAGCAGGAGCAAAATAACATATTTATCTTTTTTTCAGTGTGCTAGTCACTCTTAAAGTAGTGAATCTTTTTGGGCTGTCTCAACTTAACCTGTTTTTTTCAGTTCACATTTGTCATACCAGTTGGCAGAGCTTGTGCTCTTTATTGTTCAACGCCTTGATGTTATTTTATGTTATATGTTTATGTTATTTTTACAGTAATTAATACTGTAATCTAGGTTAAAAATAATACACACATTGTTTTGAATCTTCATAACGTTGGTGACCGTGACAAGGCGATTTGAGATGTATCGATTGGCTATGTTGTGTGTATCAGATTAACCCAAGTTTTTGTAAGACGACTTGGTAGGGTTCAACCTTATGTTTTAATCATTCTTTAGCATAAAGGATTGCGCTTGTGGCAGATTTTTTCTTAGTTCTCCTCTGGGGTACCTTGGTGTTTATTGGGAGCCATTTGGGTTGGCAATCCCATTTCTAGGGATTTCTCTACCTGTTGGTAGTGGTCTTGAGTGCCAAGAGAAGACCCAGTACATATTTACTGTGTTCATATAGCTTTTTATGTCAATACTGTGAGTAACAAAACTGAGCCAGATGATAAATTTGAAATCAACTTTTCTGAACACCTGATATACACATGTCACATGGCAATGTTTGGTCTAAAACTTTATGATGTTATGGCAAAACATTGGTCTAGAGAAAAAAGATTTTAGAGTAGAAAATTTAAACAAGTTTTGCAGTCATCACAGCATCATACCACTGCCTTATTATATATTTGAACTAAATGCAATCAAACTGGTATGGGCTAAAATGAAGTGTTTGATTCAAGAGAAAATACTTAATGAGAACTGTTTCTACATTACTGTTGCAAATTGTCACGGATTTGCATTCAGTTACAAGTACTGAATGGGAAGATAATCAGCATGTAGCTTGGATAAAAGCAGAGTCCCGGAAGAGGTAATGGATAATGGGAAATATATAAGAAGTGTTCACAACATTTGAGTGACAACAACAATGAAACTACTGCTGAAAACAGACGTAACATCCTGAATGCAGCGATGAGAATGGTCTAGCAATTCCACTGCGACAGTACAAAATATTATGTGGATTTAAAAATTAAATTTTACCTGAAAAATGTATTGAGTACTGGTTGGATGGTAATTATATTCTTGGAATATAAAATTACAGAAACTTGTGTAAGTTACAATATTTTAAAAATATTTTGTGACTTACATTAGATTTATTGTTTATACTAAAATGTAGTGCATAAATTATAGTTAGGAGCAATTTTATTAAACATTTATTAAATTTTGAACTCGAATGAATATAACTTATTAAGGCACCAAAATAGGTGTTTTGATCATGTGGACCAGTAATTGTATATACAAGAAGATCTACTCATTATTCCATGGGTTGGATTACTTTTACTAACATTTTAGTAATTGTTCTGGACTTCTAAGTGTGTTATTTCTATACAGTTTGTATGTATTTTGTATTCATTTATGCATTTATTTCATTATTATTATACAGCTACTGTGACTTAAAACACAGTTGTTTAATATCAAGTATCAAACTTTTGTGATTCTACTAAGTTCCAAAACTTAACAACAGTATAGTTATTGTGACAAAATAAACTTGAAATATTATACAATCATACAATTAGTGTATCCAAAGGTGTATTGAGTACTGGTTGGATGGTAATTATATTCTTGGAATATAAAATTACAGAAACTTGTGTAAGTTACAATATTTTAAAAATATTTTGTGACTTACATTAGATTTATTGTTTATACTAAAATGTAGTGCATAAATTATAGTTAGGCGCAATTTTATTAAACATTTATTAAATTTTGAACTCGAATGAATATAACTTATTAAGGCACCAAAATAGGTGTTTTGATCATGTGGACCAGTAATTGTATATACAAGAAGATCTACTCATTATTCCATGGGTTGGATTACTTTTACTAACATTTTAGTAATTGTTCTGGACTTCTAAGTGTGTTATTTCTATACAGTTTGTATGTATTTTGTATTCATTTATGCATTTATTTCATTATTATTATACAGCTACTGTGACTTAAAACACAGTTGTTTAATATCAAGTATCAAACTTTTGTGATTCTACTAAGTTCCAAAACTTAACAACAGTATAGTTATTGTGACAAAATAAACTTGAAATATTATACAATCATACAATTAGTGTATCCAAAGGTTGTGTTGTGTGAGAGAGATCATTCACAACTAATGTTTTCTGAACAGCAATAAAACTGCCTGACCATTCCTTACTGCACAAAATTTGGCAGTGCCATGCCGATGATGGTGCCACATAGCACTATGGATCCACCTGCCAAGACGTGGTGCACCAACAGTAATTATAGAAAAAATAATTTTAAGTTTAATCTTATGTAAAACAACCGTTGATAAACAATATGTTAATTCAAAAAAGTCTGAGCCAAAAAAAAAAAACATTCATTTAAAATATAATTATAAAAAAGGTAACTCTTTTTAATAACAGTGAAAAAATAGTTCTTTAAGAAGAATTACAAAATAATTCTCCAGTTATTTTCAATAACATGATTTTAGATAATATTTCACAAAAGGTACCATTAGTGTAAAAATAAAAGATACGTTTTACTTGGCTCAATCATATCAAGTACTAAAACAAATGATATCTGTTAATACAAATTATTTATGTACTTTAGACAAGATGATACATATTTGATACACATTTATAATGACATTCTTTGTAGATATATTTCTTATGAAAAATGTAAATAAGTTTATTTTAATATTAGAGTAATGATTTTGGGTTTATTACTATAAGCATTGTGAGAAAAAATAATGGAAAATATAGGGATAAAACAAAATACTGTATAGCATTTTGAACGTTTTTCAAGTGGTTTTTAAGCAGTTTTTCAATAGGGTTTTCTGAACAGTTTGAAATATTATAATGTTTCAAATGATTTAAATAAATAAATTTTAAATTTATAATTGCATTTTTCTTGTAAACGTTTCATGGAAACTCTACCAACAAACTGTGCCAAGTTGTTACTCATGAAAAATCTGTAACGGAATTCCTGATGGACATAAGCCTGGAAGCCACCCCAGCAGGTAGAAACCACACCTGAAATCTGAACATATTGAATTAAAAGGAAACAGATATAGATATTAAGAGACAATGTTTTGTGCTAGGTAGCAGTATGATGATGTACAAGATGCAAAAACAAACACTGTGAAAACCAACCATCTATATACACATATTAAAGTTGCCATCTCTGTATACCATTAGAAACATGCAAACTCTTGCATTTATTGAAATAATGATTATAGATTAGTAACCTTTTGAAGCTGATTTTGGGTATACGTGCACCAGGCATTTTGTTAAAGATTTTCCATCAGGAACAACCTGACAAAGTTTGTAAGTAGTGTTTCCAACGAACCTGTATAAATGGAGTCCATTTTGAACACAAGTAAGAAATGTCTTACATTCAATAATCAAAAAGTTATATTTATTTTAGATTATAAAAATTATTATTGGTTTAAAGCTTAAGATACAACAGAAATAAAACAAATCACCATACGACAAAAAGCAATTATATACAATGGAAGAGAAAAATAATATGAAAATAAAATTTTAGTGCATCCCTTTAAATTTTCAATATCTTTCAAAATTTTTCAGTGGACAAGGACTTTATTATTAAATCAAAAATGCCTTTAGTGGAAAATTTTAACAGTCTGTTTTGAAGATTTTTTTTATCAGTAAGAAAAACTGTTGAAAAGTCAAATTCAACATTTATAAATATAAAACAAACATTTAAAATAAATCAGAAAACTGAAGATGGCCATATTAACTTAAGTGTTTCAGATAGACAGGATCATCGAAAAAAGTGTCCATGATTTCACACTGAAATAACAAAGTCTGTAACTAAGGTAAATTATTCATACATATACCAAAATATGCAGAAACTCACCAAATTTTACAGCTTACCTAAAATGTTTATACATGAGCTTCCCTATCACACGACACACAACTAGGCGGTAGTTGATCTCTGTCCAGGTACAGTGAATCATGTCAGGAGTCACTGTCGTTGCATTGATTATCTTCCTTAAATGTTACAGCTCCCAGATTTTTTCAGCGCAAACAATGTTCTTCAGAAAACTTCATCATAAGAAGTCCATAGGAAGAAGTAGTCAATAGGAGACAAATCAGGGCTTCTAGGTGGCCACAAAACAGAACTATTTCTTCTAATCCAACGCCCCGGAAATCTATTATTGAGAGCTACACGCACATTCAGACTGTAATGAGGTGGCACTCCACCTTGCTGAAAGATCACACTTATGCACTGTTCCCTTTCAATGTCATCAATTTGAGGGAAAACTAAGTTCTGACATGTCCAGATGTGTGGCACTTATATCCATGTTCTCAGCACACATGAATGGGCCTACAACATGATCAAGCATTAACCCACACCCCACATTTACCTTGGGTGAATCGCGAACATACTCAAAAAGAGCATTGGATTGCTGAGCCTGCCATATTCAGCATTTATGACAGTTAACACAGCAGTTTGTGTGTAAACATGCTTCTTCACTAAAACAATTTGTTTGAGGTAACTTTCATCCTCTTTTGTAATCAGCATCATTACAGCAAAGTCAACCTGTTTAGGTCAGTCTGTTTCCTTAATTGAGTGTCTCAATTGGGTTTTGTAAGCATGAAGCCTCAGATATTTATGAAGCATATTGTGTATTGTTGTTTTAGAAAAAGCAAGTTCTAAACTGCATAGCACAGTAAACTTTTTAGGGCTATGTAAACATGACAGTCTCACACACTCTGCGTTGTCTTCCAATGTGCCTGGTCAGCCAGGTGATTACCTAAATGTTCGTATTTCCACTTTGTTTAAACTGTTTATATCATTGAAGAATGGTTTTATCTGTAGGTGGATGTTCTCCGTACATACACCGAAAATGATGCTACACTACGACAACTGATTTAAACTCTGCATAACACAGCACACACTGCGCTTTCTGCTGTAAACTCACCATGATTGCAGTGACAACTGACTAGCGGAATGGCATCCATGCATGCTCCCAGCTACTTCGTCACTGCAACGACAACCACTAAAACTCTCATAATTGGTGTACGTATTCTCATTGGTTTCACAGAGATAGTTGCTTATTGCTTAATTAATATCTGAAATCACGGACACCTTTTCCTATGACCTTGTATGATAAAGGTGACGTGTGCTCCTATCTTCGAGATAGTGTTTACTGTGCTGACTGCCGTCCCGAGTTTAGAAAGTAATGCTACCGTGGCCTGTTTGTTGTTACTCTAACCCGGAGGGTCATGGTAGGTTCTGTGGGGGGGGGGGGGGGGGGGCGCTTAGTGGGAGGATATTGTCTACGGGAAGGGAAATCAAACCCCAGAGTGAGTCGAACAGTGATTATTTCCCATCCTGGGAAAACAATCTTCCTCACTCCAAGAGCTACCAAAATGTGGGACGCCAGCTGTCCGGGGTATGTATCATGATATGACTTAATCAATGGTGATGGAAGGGGTTATGGGGTGACCTTCGGTGGAAGTCGAACCCTGATTACCTTCCCGGAAGCTAAGTGAATTATACACATGTTCTGTACCTCCTTTCCCTGGTCTAGCTTGGGTGGAGGTTTAGTCACTGTGGGCAGGAGGCTTTCCGGCTGGGGGTAGCTTATTGGTTCCTTATCCAACCACAGCTGACAAATACCTAAGTAGACGTCTAACTCCGACTCGTGAGAAATAGGTCTAGGTGTAAAGTCCGGCTCCGCAGCTGGGAGCATGTTCTCACTCATAACTTTGGCGTTCACTTTTGAGTTAATTAGCCTCTGTATAGCTTATTGTACTCTGCGCCGGTTACGGCACTGGATACCACCCTTCTTACTGTGTATCTGACCAGCCTGCTGTCCTTTCAGCAGACGTGCAGTCCTGGGGGTGTGTCTTATTCAGTCACACCCGAGGCACTGATGATTAGATGTCCAGTTCAGAATTAGGACACCATAGAGGGTAGGCAAAGTAGCACTGGAAACCCAGGAGCAGCAGTATGTCTTTTCAGACTTAAAGCTTTATGCAAACTCTGTCTCCTGCAGAGTTCGACATTGCTTACGACTAGTCCTTAGCGGGGTTTTTATTGCATGTGACAAGTTTGACTGACAGAATTTTAATAAAAATCAACGAGCAAGGAACCAATATTAAAATTATGGTAGTCAACAATTTCAGTTTTACGTGATATTTAGTATTACGATTTGGAAAATGGGAAATACCAGTTGTATGGTTGGATTATACAGTTTAGCTAAGAATTAATTAGTGACGTAAATTAATTCAGACGAAGGGGAGTCTGGTAAAAGAAAAACGCAAAATTATTCTGACTTCAAATTGCATCCTCAAGGGGAATTTGTTCAGAAATGAAAACATTGCTATGACCTGCTACCGTAGAGTCAAGGGAGTGACAGGTAAAAGGAGTGCAGGGTTTGGACGTTGGGTTACCTCGTGCAGTCTTCAATTGCAGGAAGAGCCTTCTTCAAGCTGCGGGAGAGGTTGACGCCTTCTGCAAGCTGCTGGAGAAGTTGGGGCTGTTTGCAAGCTGCAGGAAAGGAGAGAGAGGTTTTGCACAGACCCTGAGAGTGTTCGCAAACCTATATGGCCGGCGACACTAGCGAGAAGCGTGCTCGTGCCTCCTTATATAATAGAAAATCCCTGGATGAGCGATCTTCCGGGGGTGCAGGAGGTTGTAGCCTTTCATAGCAGGGGTTGGTGTATCAGGGTTGTGGCAGGGGCCACACATTTCTTATCTCCCTGCACTGAGGCGAAGACAAGTTTACCACCTCGGCCCGAAGTTTGGCGGGTGTGACGTTACACTGCAGAAGAGGTGCTGTGATCCTATGGTGTCAATTTAAACTTCCTTCTCAGCTATCTTGGGAGAGTGGTCCATGGGGTAAAACAATTTTGACTCAAGGGAGTAGCCACCGCATGTCAGAATCTGGGAGGGCAGTACAATCCATAATTAAATGTGTTAATTACTTTTAGTCCAAGGCTATCCAACGCATGGAGTCGATTCTATTGGCATGTGAAATGTACTCTTGCCACTGTTTGTGACTTGCTCCAAGCGCTTGCTAGCTCGTTGATGGGGCGAAGTCGCCCATAAAGCGCAGTTGCGCTGCGCAGCAGTGTGGCATGCTTCGAAGGTAATGAATAAAAGAAATGAGTTAAGTTATATATTTGAAAGGGAGAATAGCATTTATGAAGAAATTATCATAATAAATCAAAGAATCAACAATATGAAACAAACTATTTTTCCAAAACTCTAAAATAAAAAATTATCACCACAATTTATTTCTATAAAATTATTTGAAGAAAAATTTGATTATGTTGTTAGTTATAGGCTGTTCACGGTAAAGTGAGCACTTTTTAAGGCCCTTCTAAATTTTTCCTATCATCCTATTTCCATCTTCCTACTGATTTTTAATATAAACATTGCTTTGTGGAGAATAAACACAGTGCATACATTTCACCACCCTCAAAATTTAATACCTGATGCTGCAATAATATATATTTATTAAAGGTTAAAGCCTATTGGGAAGGTCTTAAAAGTGCTCACTTTACTGTGAACAGCCTATATCAAAGAAACAATGTTAATAGAAGATGATTTTTACTGAACATATCCATCTAAATTACAAACAAATATTAAATTTTGAACATGAACCAAATTCAATACATTTATATCAACAAATGAGAGAAACATTAACGCATAATATTGTATTCTGTAGAAAGAGCTTCAGAATAAGATTAACTTTTCAGATTATGAATGATTAAATAGAATAAATAAACTTTATAATCTGCATCCAATGTCTGACTCAGCCAACAAAGTAATTCTATGAAAAAATTGAGGTTGCAACAATGATTTTGTACCAAAGTTAGTGATTCCGAAGGTTTATCGACTTTCACATAAGAGACTATGAATACTTTCAAATAAACAAAAACAGTCTCTCATGTCATTCCCCCAACATTTTCGAGAAATCCATGCATAAAGTTCAGAACCACCTAATACCTTTCCCGAGTACTTCATGTATTAAACTTGGGATGATGGAGACAGACATTACACTAAGCACAGATCTTTGTCCATTAACACATTATTCAGACGTTCTTGGTTTATTTATAAACACTACTTATAAAAAGGTGCAATTACCTCATCTTTCTGCACCAACTTCAAAGGAGTGTACCACCCTTGGGATGCACTTTAGACCATGGGTCGTAATATATGTTTTTGCCTTGGTTTTTCATAAAGAATATGCAGGCGGAGTGTGTGTGTATATATGTATATATTTGATTTTTATAAGTGTATAATAATAATTTTAATAGAACATAATTTTACTTGTGTATGGTAAATATATTAACAGAGAAATATATGATACATGTAAGGAAAAAAAAGAGCCCTTGTTGAATATTTTGTTCATTGAAATATGGGAAATGTACTGTGTTTTATATAGTATTTTAAAAGATGTCGATCTTGCAGACCTATGTTCCTATCTAAGGACTAAAGTGATGCCTGGTATCTGAACGAATTCAACAGTCAATATCCCATCTGTGAAATTCTTATATTGTAGCTCATGGTATGAGATTTGAACAGTTTCTTTAATTAGTGATAAAGTGCAATGTTGTGGTAACAAGTAAATTACCAACTTAATCTACACTATTAAAGATCTAGTCTATTGCATGTTTTCATTATGCAGTTATCATACATCAGCGCAAATTTATTTTCTTTATTTCTTTCTGGTACTGTAGATCTATTTTGTAATGCTAATGTTTTTGCACATTGACTACCTACCAGGTTAACACACATGCAGAGGGTAAACATTATACATTAATATCACACAAACGGTGCAGTCTAGGGTAATAATAGACAACCTTTTGTTATGTTTCGCATGCTTATTTATTATCCATCATGAATATTCTATTATGATTGCATGTAACGAAATTTCTTGCACCACTAGGTAAGCACCAACCATTATTTCCATCAACCATGTTTATGACATTGACAATATTTGCTGTAGGTGTGTATTTTCATTTGCTGGCACACTATATACATACTCTTATAAGTTCTCCATTAAATATTTCCTATGCTTTATGCAATAAACCAGTATATAATCTCCACATTTAACCTCTTGCTTCCCAGCAGGTTAAATGTGACCCTTAGTAGTCATTTTTTTTAAAATATTTTATACTCTTATCATTTACGACCGTCAAACCTTCATGGTCACATTTGGAACACTATCTATGCGGGATTCTACCTTCTCCGGCTATCTAGCGGCCGCCTAATGCACTAAGTGCCAGTCAGCAATGTTACTTCCAGTGTCACCATGCATCTGTTTGATTCTACGAAGCAAATAATTTTTTCAACCTACTTTGAGGTAAGTTATGAGTATCAGAATATAACAAGTGTTTCTTACATCTATTTAAATATAGAACACTAATAACCACAACAAAAATTATGTTTAGAAACTTACAACTGAATAAAAAAGGTATATGCGATATTTGACCCATTGGGAAACCAGTGGAAAATATATATATATGGGTCTAATCTGTCCCATTAGGCCGTAAATGATACAACACTTTGTTTTTGGCTCACCTACTTTTTCTTAAAATAAAAGATAAATGTACACTTTACAATACAGTTCAAGCTAAACATTATTTATCCTGTGTTCTTACATTTTCTTTCATGAACTGCCATTTGACTGGTTCCCATGTAAAAATACGCAAGTGTAAAAAAATTTTATTTAGTTTGTTTTGTTTTGTAGGTAGAAAGGTTACAAAGACTGAATAATAAACCTGTGTTAATTCCTCCTGAATACAGTGATAACAGTTGTGTAGATGACACAGACGAAGATTCAGATTATAATCCAAATAACGATGCTGGACCAAGAGCATGCAAGTGAAGGAATTTATTGGTGGAAGGTAAATAATAAACTTCAAGAATTTATAGGTTCACACCAAAATGGTTGATAATTATGCAGAATTGCATCTACGGCGAAAATAGCAGGAAAATCTATGAAATTTGTAGAGTTTAGGCACACAGACAATGCTTAATCAGAATTGCATAAGCTTATTTGTGTATTTAATTGGCAATGTAAAAAATTCAATAGTGATGTGGGAAAAATGGGGAAAATGCAATGATAAACACACAAACAACCTCTCACGTTGAAGAGAAGGATATAAATCCTAAAAGATACATTTTCAGGTAAACAATGTTCATACAAAACTTCTTATCTCTCCTCATTGTTGGATATTTTAGGTTACCGACTGAACAAATTAATAAGCTCATGCGATTTTTTGCATTATTTCAAGGCCAAAATATGCCATTTTCAGAATTGTACCATGAATTTAGTTGAAGCTGCAGTTCTGCAGAATTATCAAATGTTTTTCTGATACAACACTGATAAGTGTATTTTGTTTTCAGATGATCTAAGCTCTTTGAGTGAATCCAAGAACGAACATTGTACGTCTAATGTACCTACTCATGAAACTACGTCAACTGCCTCTGAATCACTTGCTTCTGGTTCTAGCAAGAAGCCTACTAATAAAAAGGTAAAACACAAAGAAAAACAGTCTTATGTATGGAATAGTGTAGACCTTTCCATCAACGAAAAACCTATCCCCATAAGAGATGTCAACTGAGAACCTCAAGTGCTCATGGATCCCATTCAGTATTTTAGACATTTATTTGAGAAAGATTTTATTAATAGGATTGTAGAACCGTCAAATATTTTCAGTGTACAGAAAAATGTAAACAAACCTTTAACCACAGACGCCATTGAAATGGAACAGTTTATATGAACATGTGTTTACATGGGTGCTTATGGTTTACCACGAGCAAGAATGTACTGGTCGTCACAGTCTCGAATAGAAAAAGTGGCAGATGTAATGTCAAGAAATAAATTGAAGGAAATAAAATCAAACCATTTCAAAGACAATACTAAACAACCCTCTTTAACAGACCCAGAAAGAGGTCGTCTTTTCAAGAACCGGCCACTTGTTAACTCCCTTATAACTAAATTCAGAGACATTCCCTTTGAGGATCATATGCTTAGTGTTGATGAGCAAACTGTCCCATTCCAAGGTAAGTCAACTCTTACGCAATATAACCCTAACAAGCCTTACAAATGGGGCTACAAAATATTTGTATTGACTGATAGCAAAGGTCTAGTACACAATTTTAAAATACACACAGGCCGCATGAACACCCAAAACCCTGCCCAATATAAGAGCTAGTGACAATGCCATTTTACGTTTGGTTGAAAGTATTCCATGAGATAAAAACCATATTTTGTACTCTGACAACTGGTATTCTTCTCGTGCGTTGTTTGTGGAGCTTGCCAAAATTGGTACACAATCTCTAGGAACAATAAGACTGTGTAGATTTTCTGGTTTGACATTTACATATATAAAGAAATGGAGCAAACGGGAAAGGGAACATTTGAAGAGAAAGCTACTATTATTGTTGGCATTTAAATACGTGCAATAAAATGGATTGACAACAAATCTGTATATTTAGCAACAACTTTTGACAGTGCCACCCGTGCATCAAATGTAGAAAGGCATGACAAAACAAAAATGTCACATTGAAATTGAATGCCCTCATGCCCTAACTACTTACAACCACTTCATGAGGGGTGTTGACCTACTAGATGGTCTCATTTCTTATTACAGGATTGGAATCCAATCAAAAAAGTACTACACTCTTTTTTTTTATTTCACTGATATTGTCTAAGTCGCTGCATGGCGAATGTATGTAAGAGATTGCACCTCCCAAAAAATTGCAAGGAATGCATTGTTAGACTTGCTAGCTTTCAAATTTTACATCACACAATCTCTTTGCCTTCAGGGAAAAGACTCCCGTAAAAGGGGAAGACCTTCAACACCGGCAACCAGTACAGAGAACATGAAAACAAAAAGAAGAAAGGCCCAACCAAAGCGATACCAGTTCCCAGTGTATGCCGGGACAATACTGGACCCTGGCCAATTGTAAGTAATGATCGTTTGAGATACATGCATCCTGTGTGTAAGCTCAAGAGTCCGATAAGGTGTGCGAAGTGTTCTGTGAACCTTTGCTTGAACAAAAACACAAACTGTTTTGTGGACTTGCACTTGTAAAACTGGTTTGTGAATTTTATATGAAAAACTGTTTTGTGGATTTTTGTATGTACAACTGTTCACACTAAGAGGGTAACTAAAACCATGGTGTAGTTGTGCCATTTTGTCATATAGTCCTTTAATCGTAAATAAATGTTTTATCAAAGAAATAAATGTATTTCCTAATTACCTAGCTAAAAAATAAAGGTCTCGTCAATGACCCTAATTTGACACCTACATAAATTTAGTAGAAAAATGAAAAGTTTACATATAAAAAAAATGTTATGGTTTAGGATAATTTTATAAATAAGTTACCACTATTAAATATTTTTTAAAAAGCTCTGTTCTAGGACCGGGAAGTAAGAGATCTCCACATTTAAGGATGTGGAGATCTCCACATTTAAGGATGTGTACCACCTTTAGCAAGCACTAGGCCATATGTCATGTATATATATATATATATATATATATATATATATATATATATATATATATATATATATATATATATTGTCTACATTTTTGTGAAGAATCACCTTCCAGAGTTTGTATTATTTGTGTACATCCTGTGTGTGTATGTATGTGTGTATATAAATTTGACCGACCAACTTTGCGAGATAATTCATTATGCAAAATAAATTGGGATATATATGGCGCATTCTACCTTAACTGAATATTAAAGAAGATACAAGTCCTAGAAGACTGAGTTTTTAAATTATGTTTTTGTGAAATATTGGAAATGACATGAAATTTAACTACAAGCCTCCAAACATTTTTTAAATGTTATCGGGATCTTCAATCTAAAAGAAAACTATCCATAATACCTTTCACGTTATAAAATTAACAGGGATGGCCGCCTTCATATTGTATACAACACCTTTACCAGAAGGATTTACAAACATCTGATGGTTTGAGCAGTATGATATAATTAACATAAATGGCCCTCTTCTTCTGACTGTACAGGACCCACTGTTTCAGTGTAAAATACACTCAAAGCTAGGGCTGTAGCGATACAGTGCCTTACTCATAGGCAACATTACCTACATGCTTCTATTGTATGCTACTGTGCCCATTGCTTACAATGGTGTACATTTTTAACACTGCAAACAACATGTGCCATATAGTCAGTGTGTGATTGCCTGCCATAAAAATTGATTCTTCCTAGTGCCTGTAACTGCATTGCTGCTACTGAAAGTAGTTTGTGTTTTAAATGAGAATGGTGAGTCCTCGACACTTGCAGCAAGATAACTATTTTCGTGAATTATGTCACACTGATCAATAAACCAGCATCAAAAATTCATAAAACTATATGGTAAAAACTGTATGTAATAAGAGGGTGGCCAAACTTGATATTTTAATTAAATTGGGGGGTGTTACTGAAAGTTTGCTCTTATTTTGAAAATCCTGAAAACCTACAAGAATGTTGAGAGAATTGTAATTTAATATCACTTTGTTTCCCCCATTTGGCCAAATTACATTTCAAAAACTCAACTTTCAAGAGTACTTTTGTTTAGATACAAAGTATAACCTATATTTCCCATTCTATTTTGTACACGGAATCACCTCGCACATTTTGTGTGTGTGTGTGCATGCGTGCGTGCATGCATGAGTGTGTGTGTGTGTGCTCGCGTGTGCACGTGTGTATACAGAGTGGTCTGTATAATGTGGACATCTCCAAAATTTCTGGAACGGTTGCAGATCATGAAATGCAATTTTCGCTAAATGAAATTAAGTATGGGGGCAAGTAATTTAATGCAAATTGGCTTTCTAACACTTTTATGGACAGCAATAACTAAACCACATATGAATTATCCCCTGGAAACATACATTTATTTCAACGGCATCTACAAGCACATGCAAAGAGAAATTCAGTGATATAGCATATGCAACGGAAAGTAACACAGTTGTACAAATATGATTAAGTTAGGTGGGCCGGTAGCATGGGACAGTGGACCCATGCTCACAGCTGTAAGCAAGCAACACGAACCGTGACTCATCCTGGCAGGACTGCTTCCTAATAACAGCACAGCATCAGTCCCCATAATGTGTTATAGTAAGTGGTGTTGCAATGTTTGACTGTATGTATGCAATGAAGTTCACGAATGAGGAAAAACTGACTGCTCTACCTATTTACAGTGAGTGTGGCAGAAATTTTAAGTAAGCCATCCAAATATATGGTGAAAGGTATCCGCCCATCTTGCTGCAAAGGATACAAAGAATTTGCACATGTCTCGTCACGAGGTGATTGGAATTTCACAACACGAGTGCGATGAAAGACTGCAACAGGCAAGACGCATCAACACGATGTGTTGGCACATGTCGATGCAAACCCCCACATGGGTATGCAAGAACTTTCCCTGTTTGTAGGAATAAGTAAAACAAATGTGTTACGGATACTGCACCAACAGAAATTCCATCCATATCATGTGACTCTTCATCAGGCATAACATGAAGGTGATTTCCAGCAGCGTATTTAGTTTTGTAGGTCTGTTCTGATGTTCGTTATAGATTACAGCAATTTCCTGAAGACATACTATTTACCGATAAAGTGACCTTCACAAACCATGGGTGTGGAAATTTACAAAATATGCACTGCTGAGAGACGGAGAAATCACATTTTGTCCAGCATGTGGAGCACCAGCGACAGCGGAAAGTGAACATGTGGTGTGGAATCGTTGGAGACTAGCTCATAGCCATACTTCATTCAAGGGACAATGAATGTGTACGTATGTCCATTTCCTGAGACATTACCAGCACTTCTGGAATACATACAGCTTGACATACATCATGATATGTGGTTCCAGCATGATGGTTCTCCTGCGCATTTTGCTTTGGTGGCGAGGCAAGTGTTAAATGAAATGTTTCCAAACCGATGGTTAGGATGTAGTGGTGTGGTCAGATGGCCAGCTAGTTACCCCAACCTCACACCTCTCAATTTTTTCATATGGGGAACACAGAAAGACAGGGTGAACAACACTGAGACCAGAAGATATGCAGGAATGCATTGTGGGAGCTTGCAGAGGCATTCTAACAAAAACACTTCAGGCCACTCTTCACTGGCTACATGTGCATTTACAGAAGTGTGTTGTTCTCAATGGTAAACACATTGAGCACATTGAGCACGTGCTGTGAAAAGACCTAATGTGTAGCATTTCAACCATAACTGTGCTCTTTTGTACTATGCATGTGGATGTGATTGCATTTCTCCTTAGGTTGTTTTGTTCTCTATTTGATGTGCATCTGTATACACTATTATTCAGTACAGTAAATAATTCGGAAACAAGAAACAAATATCCTGAATTACGTTGGACTCCGAATAAAATGTAATGCATTGATATCTGACTTGCAATCACATTGCCTGTCTTCCCTCCGTTGTAGTGCTCTCCTTTGTCCAATACCACACTCCATGACCCTTGCACCAGGATGAGTCATGGCATGTGTTGCTTGCTTACAGCAGTGAGTACAGGTCATTTGCCCCATGCTACGCACCTACTTAATCATATTTGCACATTGTTTCTGTGTTACTTTTTATTGCAAATGCTATATCACTTAATTCCTCTTTGAACGTACTTTCAGATGCCGTTTAAACAATTTATGTTCCTGGGGAAAAATAATACATGGTTTAATTATTTCTGTCCATACATGTGTTATGAATAGTCACTTTGCTGCAAATTACTTGTTCCCGTACTAAGTGACAACCACATTTCGTAAGCTGCAACGGTTCCGGAAATTTTGGAGGTGTCCACCTTACGGGGACCATGCTGTATGTATATATATATATATATTCAGATGAAATTTCATGATTCAAAATCTCAATTGGAATGACGTGAGGCCCAAGCAGTCTAGGACTAAGCACAAACACTCAATAAGAAATAATTGAAGTCAAATTAAAAACATTTAACAAAAAGGAGCACTAAAACGTCTTGATTTACAATAATACATCTACTTACTTAGCGATGTGGCGGAAGTTGACATAGCGCATGTTAATATAAAACCAACTACATTTACAACTGGCAGCAAAAATATATTAGAACCACGGTGAAGAAGGAGTTGGAGTCTCAGCGCAGCTCAGGCGAGTCGTCCCAGATGGTGATGTGCAGTCTCTGGCGTCTCTGCTAAAGACCCACGTCAGGACGTGCATGGCATAATAAAGTAACATGAATGTAGTGGGGAGAAGTTTCTCTCCACCAAGAAGTCAGTGCAAGAGCAGTCTCCCACCAATGAGAAATTGGGGTGTGGAGAGTCGCCAACCAATGAGAGAGCAAGGTTAAAGCATCAGACAATGAACTGGAACTTTTGCACACGGCCCCACAGTGTGATATTGAAATCATGTGATGGGAAAATAAAGCGTGATACAGCGCGTGACTTCAGGAGTCATTGGACTAAAATATCATCAAAAACAGAACATATTTCCCATCAAAAGTGGTTAGCAATCACAGTCACACGGTGCAGAAATCACCGCAGACAGTATTATAGCAGATAGAGCTTCCTGTTGCAGGCACTGCAGAACTTTATAAGTTGCAAAAATACTTCAAGTAAATGTTCTCTCTATGAACTGGAAATCTGGCAGAGTGCCTGCGGCACTACAAACATATTATTAATCACCACATTAAAAAATAACGAAAAAGGTCATATATTATCACCTTAAACCCTGCCATTTTTAAGGAAATCAAGCATAAATTTCAAAATTATTAAGTGATTGCACTGGACAGGTGAGCTCAACAAACTTGATAACACAAGATGACCATTTTTAGTAACTTTATGCTGGAGTATGTTAACAGATGACCGCAGAACACCCATTGGTTGTCTCCAAATGAAGTACACTGGTTAGTTATGTGTGAAACAAAGTAGTTTTAAATCTTTAGTTACAAATTTACACAGTGATGAAATGGTGAGTATCCCTGTAAATGCCCCATTCTTCAAAGCAGGTGGAATGTTGCCATATACATAGTGTGTTACAACATTCTAATGTGTGTTCAGTCAATAAAATATATGCTGAAAAATTATGGCTGTTCGAGTGTGCCATGGAGAGTAATTTTCACTGACTCATAAGCTGACAAATATGAACCTTTAAAAATTTACAGAAATTACAGTAGACATGATTACAACACACACCTGAACACATCCTTAAAATCATGCATACATTACATACAGTACATGAAACCACAAAACACGCCAGAAGTAACCTTTAGTAAAATCATAACCTAACAGTACATAAAATTACAAAACGGACATGAACAAACAATTATGTTTGAAAGGAGATATTAAAAGTGCTGACCACCAAATTCAAATTTCAGGTTAGAGGCTCACCGCAGGGACTGTTGGACCCTTCTTAACACTCCTGCTATGTGGCAGATTCCATCAAACACATAAGCAAATCTCCCCAACAGGTCCTCTTCACTGTTGATGGGCATTTTCCACACTAATAGCACACACAGCCCTAATGAAAAATTGAAAGACTTCATTTCAGGTGAATGCCAAGTCAGGATATTACACCAACTCTACCAATCCAGTGTTCAGGATGTGCCTTATCCAGATATGTTAAAAAATCTCTGCTAAAATGTGATAGGGCATTCTAATGCTCTAACCACAACTGCATATGCAAATCAAGTGGAAGATCCTCCAGTAGCTGTGGTAGTGAATGCTCAACTATCAAATGGTAAACACAGCACTTAGTCGTGGATGTAGACGGATGGTCCAATGAGATGGTAGTGCAAAATACCTGCCTATAAGATGTGTGATCTTCAAACACATTTTGTGAACTGTGACTCACAACATTATAGAGATTTGTAAATTAAGAATTGAAAATATATTTGTTTCACACATACCTCACCAGTTTACTTCAATTGGAGAAAACAACACATGTTTTGCGAACATCTGTTAACGTACCCCTCCCAATCTACACCCACCCACATCAAGTGAGTCAAGTGTTGCTCACAATTAAGCTTTAAAACCAATAAATTCAATGCAACATAAGGAGTGCAACCCATACATTTCCTGTGATAACATTTGATGACAAATATATTTGCAGTGGTTGTGGATACCTGCTAAATTACTCCTTATCCACATAACAGTTCAATTTTAAATACTTTGAAAATATTAACATTAAATTTGTATTTTAACACCAACTTCAAAAGTTGTTAGACCATTGGTTGTATTTTTTTTTATTTTCTTATAATGAATAAGCAGGAGAACTTTGATAAATTCAGGTACACCGTGCGTGTGTGTGTGCATGCATGTGCATGCATGGACATATGATTGTATATATATGTACGTGTATGTATATTGAATTTTTATAAAAAGGATATTTCACCACTTCAAATATTTTACTAAGTCAAACTTAAATGCAGAATAAAACTATTATAAAAACATAATTTTTTATCTGAATTAAATGAATTATTCATTCCTTACCATTTAAACTAATTTATCTTTTTTTGGTCTTAAAACTTTTTCTATCAATATAAATCAGGATAAAGGGTTTTCATATTTTACAAATATGGTTTGTAATTTACTTACAATAACATTTAACGTTATCTCCAGTTTTGTATTTTAGTTTGGGGGTCAGCAATCCAGCCATGGCATTTAATTTTTTTCCCCATTAACTTTATTTACTCTTTAAGTTTCATATTTATATTTCAATGTTTCGTATTGTTATATTCTTTTAGTAAATTTTTGTAAATTCAATCAATCCCTACCAAAGCAAATTTTTTCATTATTTTATTCCTTAATATACTCTTTCAACCCTACTTATGCCCACAGAAAGTTGAATAATATTGAATTATTATAATTTTATTATTTAAATTAATTCTTCAAAATATTTAAAATGAATACTTTGATAAGAGTTTCAAAAATTTTGGCTTTCATGTTTTAAAAATATTTTCTAATGCATTTACATTATCGTTTTTTTTATTTTTAATTAATAAAGTAAATTCTAATTTTAAAAAAATCAAGAGTTTTTAAAATAAATCTGAATACTTAAAAATGGAACACCTTTGAAATTTCCTTATCCATTTCAAGTAAATACATTGCCGTAAATTGTTTATTATTAATCTCATCACATTTCACCTCAGAAAATTATTTCTGATAGTCTTATATAATTTATTAATTAAAATATAAATTTACTTTAATTTTTTTTACTAGTTGAACAAAAGGAATAAATACATTTAACAACTCTATAATATTTTTAAATTTTTATATTATTTATTTTTCCACATTTTAAGCAACAATATGAATCCAATTAATTCAAAAGTAAACTGATTTCCATTTTCCATAGTAAATGGTTTAGTACCCCATTGTGCAAATCTTACAATTTTTGATCAAAGATTATAATACATTTTTTAAACTATAAAATTTAATAGAACGATAAAATCTTAATCCTGTACATAAATAAAAATTACTAATTTGTTTTCCCAGTTATAAATTTTTCTGGTACGATTTATATTCTATTCGATTGAAAATAATCTAAATGCATTATTTACGGGCATTGGATACACAGCAATATCCATTTTAAAAGTGTTTATGTTCAAGTATTTAAAAAAATTAATTGTATCTGCAATACATAGTTTAGAATTAACTATTTGAGGAATGAGACTGGTGTACATTATTTCCAATAATCTATTTCTTTATAAAAATCACTAAAAAATTTTTTTTACATTATTATTCAATTGGGATTTTTAGCTACATTTTTTTTAAAGAAATAAAATGTCAATTTTAATATATTAACTCAAATTAGATATATGAACAAAGATTTATGTTATGTTTGTATGAAATTTATTTTATCTTTGATTGTATCAGGGACAGTGTCAACTTTTAAATAATTTTTTCCCTCAAAGTAATCTGTAAAATTTATATTTTCTGGAAATTTTTCAGTACTGCAAGTCTTGCAAACAGCTGAAAGATGTTTTTACTGATACATAAAATTTAGTAAAAAAAAGATATTATATTAACAAACTTTGAAGTATTTGAAAATAGATAATTAATTGTATAAGATTTAAAGTAATTGACTAGTTCTTTACGGATATATGTTTACCCAAAGAAACAAAATAATAAATATTGTAATTATTTTTATAATAAGAACCACAATAAATTACATGATTTGAAAATAAATGTCGGTTCACAATTGCACAGTAATTTTTATATTTTTTTTTTATTTTGTAGTTTATTAACTGCGTAAATATTTATAAAATTTTAAATCTCTTCACATAATTTTTGAATTAGTATTTGATAAAGGAAATAGTATATTTTACTAGGTCTACCTCTTTCCCAAACATTTTCTTTTTATGAGCATTGTTCCAGCTACAGCAAACAAAATTATTTATTTAACCAACTGGAGAAGTTTTATCTAACTTATCATTCTTTCATTCATTTAATTCATTATATGGTCTACAATAATTATACCTAGGAAGATGCATTTTGGGTAAATTGAAATTGTTGTGAGCCAAATCTATTAATCCTGTTCCATGGTGTTAAGAAAAATTCCAAAATCAATGAGGAATAACATTTAAACACAAATTAAATATGAAACTGCTTTAATATTACTCGCAAGGTCTGCATTATTTAACATTCACAATATTTATTTCTTAAATTATTATTTCAGGCATTTCCTTTAACATCATTGATTACATTTATTGTATCAATTCAAATATATTATTCCAGTAATTTATATATATATTTTTTAATTCCAGTTCCATAATTGTTGGTGAAATAGGTCAATTTTGGTGTCTTAGATTCAGATCCAATAAGTCTTGTTATGTATTAATTATAATTGGGTTTTATTATTTTTACACTTCCAGCTTTAATAAGATTAATTTTTGTTAGAATTATTTTCTTGAAATATTTCTATAAAATCATTTTAGTATAGCTACCACAATTTTCATCAGTAACTGCCAACATCTTTATATTGAAATTGTGCAGAGAATAGTACTGAAGAGGGAGTACTCAATTCGTTAAATTTATTTGTTGCTATTTATATGTATTTGCCTTAGATTTATTTTCTGAACAGTTATTGTTTCAGTTGAGTCAAGCAACTGGGATAAAGAAGGTTAGTTGTTGAATGGCATTTTCTTTTTCAAGTACATTCTCAGAATATAGTTGACTATTCTTTTCAACGCAGTTTCGCTATGATGAGAAAGTAAATGCAACAGGGTCCACACTGGTGTGTTCAGATGCAACAGCAGTTTCATTGTGCAATGCCCATATTAGGGAACTTCAGCAGTGTGATGCGATATGCAGCTTACAGTAGTCAATGGAAATTAGCAGTAGGGGTTGCACGGAGTGGCATTGTTAGCTGAGGGTGTCCACCAACACCACTAATAAATAGCAGTCAAAGGACGGATACAAGACAGTGATGGCAGTGTTTATTAACGCCTAACTCAATGAATGTTGTGACCCTGTTTTCAATGTCTGTCTGGTTCATCTCATAGTTGTTTTGGAACAGTTTTGTGCATGCACTGTGTAAAGTGCATGGAACTACATAATCGGCAATATATCTCAGTAGAAAATTTCCAAAGAGTTTTATATGTTTTTATAATGGAACATTTATTCATGAAAATTCTCATGTTGCTATACTGGCAGAGTGATTCAAATTAATGCTTCAGTCGTCATATAAGTAGACTGAGAGTGCAACATCACAAGGTTTGATTTTAGTTAATAAAGTTGAAAATACTTTTCAGGGTGTCTAGCATAGTGGATTGACCAAATTTATATACAATTCCCACACATGTATAAAAGTTTAAGTACAACACAAACATTTCAGAATTATACAAAAAATAATTAAACTTTTATTTGTGCTTAAGTATGGTTTTAAATTAACGATGCCAGAAACTAGCTTTTCTTGTTCTGAAAACTTGCAAGGCATTATACATAAGTCATTATTTTTAATATTGCTCATTATGATTTCACAGTCTCAAAATCTGTTTTACATACTTTTCAAGCAATCATAGTCAAAGAAGCATTGCTTGTTCACATATACTAGTAATTCAAGACTGCTTCATTGTGAACTTAAGAATTTATTATTTATTTGTTAAATATTTTAGTTCAAAATATTATTTCTTTCAAAATTTCGACAAAAACATTATACAAAAAAAAATTACGCAAGCCAAATCAAAAAATTAACACAGGACACACTTTGCTGTGGAAACACCTCTTTTCATAATCTTTGTGTACAACAGATTTGATAACTAATACAATTTTAAAAAATTGTTGATGAAATACTTGAAGATATTAATAATTATTGTGCACCAAATTCCTTTGAATGTTACGTATTTTAAGTAAAGTGTAGAGCCAGGGAAAAACAGTCTTACTTTTTTAGATAAAACAATTACAGAGTGGAAAAAAAAACTGTCATACCTATGATAACTAAAACATTTAGCAAGTACTGCAGTGAAATATTTCATACACTGATACTGCTCGAATTTTACACCTACACAAAATTTCTAAGCAACATATACAAGAAGCACTATTTTGATACCTTTTTATCTTTGAAGTTGAAAATGCAAATCAATAAATCAGAGCATTTAAAACACAAATTCAGTCAATTTATTATTTAATTTTCAAACACTATGAACAAGAAATTGCCCAAAGAAAATTACGTTAGAATTGAATGTGAGTGCAACCATTGGAATTAACATTATGTTATAAAATATACAAACTGTAAATATCCCATATAATTTGTATTGGTTAGGATTATTCACCGATAGTAAAATGTATTTAGGAACAGAGTACTATATTTTTGTTTATATTATAATTTCAGTTCGGAACCATGCCTGTGAATGCTGTTTTGTCAACATTACTTGAAATTAATAGCCTGGACACAACTACTATAGCATTATCACAAATAAAAATTATACTCAAATTCAACGACAATGTAATTCAATCTAACAATTTACAATCCTGAACAACAATAAACATGCATATAATCACAGAAATGTACAGCTGTGTTCTTTTGTTTACTGTTGAAACTATAAAAAAATAGTGCAGATGCATTATATTTTGAAGTGACGTTAGTTGCATAAACTGGAATAAAACTAATTCACTATTTTAAAAAGTATCTGTTTAACTGAAAATATATTTTTATTAAAATGGGAAAAAAACAATTTAAACAATTTCTGCAGCACGACACCTAGTATTTAGCCAAACTATTGTGCTTGTCTTCCTAACCGCACCGATGCACTTTTAAAACACGAAGAGAAAATAAAATAAAAAAATCACCACCCAAGTAGGAAATTTCTCAACAAACAATAATCTAACTTCAAATACACTTGCAAAAACCCACCATTTGAAGGCTGGAATGGAACAAGCAAAATTATAGCTGTAAGAGTTATACCCAACATAAAAATAAAACCAATTCTCATTTCTATTCCAATATTTACAAGCTCACGCTTTTAACACCTCAGCATTTGTTGTGCCCTAATGGTGACTTAAACAATACACATTTTCCAGACTTTAAAAGAGAAAACCAATCAGCACTCTAATTTCGACCAATGTCTCGCGAAGCTATAAGACTCCCACACATTGTACAATCCCAGCACAATCATGGACATTTCCCGAGTGGCAAACATTTATGTACAATGCTCGTTTTTCCTCATTTTTCATGGCCGCTAGACACACTGATTTTGATCTCTCATTTTATTTACTTCAATTTGTTTATAGTTTGTTATAATCTGTATCTACATTTGTATCAAAAATACAAAAAATTATATCATGTCTTAAACTATACTATCCATTAATTGAATAATTTTCTCAAAATACCTTTCCAAGATGAAATATGTAATTGTTTTTTTTTTTTTTTTTTTTTTTTTCCAAGAATAAATATGTAATCTTTTAGAGGTTAAGTTCCTAAGAGTTCTTCAAATTCTTTTAATATAACACTGAACTATTCTCTGGAAATAATTCTCTTTCAAATGAAATTTATTTCAGTATGGAGGGTAGTATACATTTTTTTACTGCAAAAGGAACTAATGTAATACATAAAATTTCTGCACCTTTCAATAATACCTCTACTTTTCAACCAATATTTTGTAATTCATGAATGAGACATAAATCAATCTTTTTAGTTATTTCACAATCAGCTTCCTGTGTTTTCATTAATTTCTAAACTTTTCGTAAATGATTTAACTGAATTTTTTGTGGTTTATTTTTTATCCATTTAAATAGATTATATATCTATGCCTTTTATATTGTAACAAGTTGCCTGTGGCATATCCAAGTTCGTAGGGGATGAAGGTCTTGTGTGATACATATAAAAGAACAAAGTTTATTTCCTTAATTACTTACAATGCTATAAAAACACATTTATTATTTACAACATTAAATTACCTACACCTATTTCAGTGATTTTGCATAGTCCCTCACCATTCTGAAATCTCTAAACTCCACTCTTAAGAGACAAACCACAGTTTATATGAGTCAACCTGGACCAGAAGGTCCTTGACCCCATGAGTCATGAGGAGGGGAAAGGGGGCAACAACTACCCAAGTTATTCAATCTTCTAAGGTAAGGAGCGGCAACACTTCCAATAGCTGTATCACTGCACATATCAGTATTCCTCAATGGCCAATTTATAACACTGCCTTCTCTTCTCCAGTTAGCAGTGATGCCCTTGGAGAACTGCAGTTTGCAAGCCCAAGGGGAGGGACAAGGGAAAAGACACGGAGTGGCTGCATGTAACACTACCCCCTACTCAACTCGGTTCGTCCCGAGCGCACACTGCAACACCTGGACCTTTGTAGAATGCTAGTAAGTCAATGTAGACCACCATCAACTTTTCCTCCAGGAAGCTGTGATGATAAATCAGTTAGACTTATTACTGACTTGCTTAAAAATTAAGTAATAGCCTTCCCAACATACCTGGTACAATATCCTGTAGCCTTCACAATGTTTCACGTCATACAGCCACAGTAACTGCTCTTCTCTAAAATGCCCAGCCAGAAATTCCTGGAGTAATGTTGGTACGGTCCTCTTCTGTTCCTTTCCAATAGTCTTCCTCCTCCTGAAAACGTATGTGTACAACTACATCCCTTAGTTGTACTTCTCTTGCCTAGTCCACATAACTCTTGGAGTCTCCTTGCTTCAGCTCCTGTATCCTTGTCCATATTACTGCTAGGTAGCCAACTTCATTCAATTCCTAAGGTATGTTGTTTCCAGTAGTTGTGGTTAGGCTGTGCATCGGATTATCAATACTGTTGCTTTCATCTGACCCATTTTTCTATTATGGTATTGTATGTAATTCTCGGACACTGGGCTTATACATATCCCTCTTTTCCAAAGCTGCAATATTCTCTGCAGCACATATGTCAATGAGGGACAGGTGTTTCCGCATCTATGCTGTTTGAGAGTTCTTCCAATACAGACTCCAACCTCTTAAAAATGCTTTCAGTCATGTTCACTTCTGTCTGCCTGGTCCTACAGTTCCCCCAGGGGCACTATACTCTCAATGTCATGTTCAGCCACATTCTCAATATTCCCAATGCTTAGGTGGACGAAAACAGAACTTCCTAGTACACAGATAATGGTAGACTCTGGTAGAGGTGTCTGTCATGGTGTCTTCTAACTTCAAGATGTCCAATATTACCAGGATGTCTGATCCTACTTCAATTCCACCTCCAATGCTCAGTCCAGGGCATCCTGAATGTTGTGTGGCACTGCCACGCATTCCACTTGGCAAACCTCTGCATCTGCAATAGCATCCACAAAGAAATCTATGGTGGTGATGTAGTGTGCCTCTTCAGGACACACCTCCAGAGACTTGTGGGACAGATACATTTTGTCCTGCCACAGCTCCTACACTGACTGACTCCTCTGGTCTCTAGGTTCAGCTTTGCAATTGTGCATAGTAGGACTGTTGCAGGTATCCGTCACCAAAACATAGGTGCAAGGCCGACAGCACCATGGGGTACTCCAGTCAATTTCACACTGGCTCAATCTTTTGCATACTCAGTGTGGGGCCTCTTAGTACAGCTGCGAGATAGTACACTCACTGTTCATTTGAACAGCCATTCAGGGTGGTAACTATTTCAAACTAGTGCTGGTCCTCATTGTCCAGTAATGGTTTTCATGGTTTAAACAATTTAATGAAATTACCAAATAAAAGAAAAAATATTTGCTGTATCTGTTTCGATTTCACAATTTTGTTATTTGCAAATGTTTGTTATGATCATAGTTATACAGTTTGGAGTATGTTTAAATGACGACTATTTATCTATCTGTACTTCATAGTGCGTTCTTAATTCTGTAATACATATGCAGTGAAGGAAAAATTATAAAGTTTTCAAAGTCATGTTATTAGAAATGAATCTTTAGTGTCAATAAAGCGTGAAAACATTGAATAACAATTACACAGCAAAAAATAGTTTCTGTCTCATCTTTAATCTATGCAATATTGTCAAGAAATCAAACATGTTACAAATGAACCTTTAGTGTCAAAGGTGTGAAAACATTGAATAACAACCACACAGCAAAAATAGATTCTGTCACTTTAATCTTGAATCTATGCAAATATTGTTAAGAAATCAAACATGTGAATACTAAATTTAAATTTAATTTTTATGCACAAATCTAATGTTTCCAGTAGAGAGTGCAACAGCACAAAAAGTAATACACTTACTATTTGCAAAATAAACAAACTTCACTTTCGAGGCAAGAAGAGTAATGGTCAAAGACATATAAACTGTGGGTGGAAATGAAGCAACACCAAGTGCTCTAATACTGCGTATATAAATAACAATGAGACTGTATTTTGCACTGAAGATGATTTAAGCAACTATCACATTAAATGCATGAATACAGAACTGTGCTTCTCTAATCTATGTTTCTTACTGATTAATATTGATCAATCAATAACAATGCTACAAGAAATGCTTTCCCTCAGCAAAAATAACACCAGAAAAATTAAATATGTTCATTCTTTTTTTTTGTGGTTGTATTTTTATTCTGAGCCTGTTAAATTTGTATTTGACAAAGCAAAAACAATAACCTGTATTAATGCACATTTTCACTAAAATATATGTAATAATATATTTTTGCTGTGCTGCACAAAATGTTATAGCAAGTTATCATATTGAGACACAATTTCCACTTCAATTTATGGATTACTTTAGAATAATGACTACTGGTAATTCATAGATTAGGATTAACTGTCACCTTGAATACAATGAAATAAAAATAAAATTTGCATAACTGCTAAGTATAGGCTGAATATCAAAAGCAATATTTTTTTAAAAATTATTTATGTGTAGTTATTTATAGCCCATTAAAAATACATGCTTGAAAATTTTTTTCACTAGTGCATGACTTTTCAACAATTTAGAAATAATATAGCTATAAATAAATTAGGTAATGAAAATCACAGTTGTGCTGAAGATCTCTCTATCTCTCTTTAAATCATTGTGCTTTAAAATCTTGTGCAAAATGTCTGTGCTGCTCTCTTCACCACTCCAAGAGTCTAAGCGGCTGTCTGTACTTTTTGTTGTGAGACCATAAATCCACCATCATGTCATATAACAGCAGAATAAATGTTAGTGACTAGCCAAATCATATGTTCAAATGTTCTATTCTTACAATAAAGATATTTTAAACATCTACCTGGACAATGTTTTTGGCGTTGATTAACTAAAGACTGATAAAAAGTTAAATAGTGTATTAGTCTAAACAGTACATTTTCTCACTGCATTTTATTTATTATTATTAGCATTACTAAATTAGAATAATAATAAATATACCACACACAATAAGTTATCTCAACAAAACGAGCAGCAGAATTTCGTAATCACTATCACTTTAGATATGAACTTCATTTTTGATACAATTAATATGTTGTTATTTAGTTACACAGAAATGTATATTACATCATTAAGTTTTTTTTGTTACACAGATATGTATATTTCTATATTAAGTTCGGTACTAATTATTTTTAATAACACACTAAACAGTATGCACTATACGTGAACTGGAATTTTTGTATAGCCTGTGTCTTGGAATACACAACAATATAAAATAGTTTTGCTTTTAAAAATGGAAAATTGACAGTGAGTTCTAAATGTAGTTAATTATGTATCACAACTCGACAGTTCATTTAACTTACTGTAGGCTACATATATGTTTTGTTACACATCCGTGCACTCTAAAACAGGTAAGACTAAGACCTGAAAACTGATATGATTCAAAACAAATTTAATGCTTAACTATAGCAAAGTACCTGCATCCAAATGAGGCGTTTTTTGCTGCACAAAAAACGAGCCACTTCTCCATGTTAAAAACGCTGCTCACAAGGAAAAGGCCATTGGTAATTGTAAACCGTAAACAGAACACAGTTTCTTAACCGCAATCCACTAATACACTCAGGTTTCACTTGAAACCCGACTGCTAACTCACTGGGGAGCGTTTTTTAATTGCATGGCTAGTGGCGTAACATTATGTCAAATGAGAGCTTTCACACACAGCAACAGAATTAGCAGCGCTGCGGACACATTACTATCAAACTGCTAATGCGCAGCTGTGGCACTGCTGCATCACTGCCTAATGACAAGACACATTATTGCCATCAGTTGTCTGGCTATGGTGTTTGTATTTACAATGAAGCTACAAAGGCTACCCATAAGCGAAATGTGTGAAAATATAAACAAGATATGACAGATATTAAGAATGTAGTGGAGGGTGAAGTAATTTGAGCGGCTCTAAACATCGAGGACTTGAGAGCAGATGAAGGGGAAGTGAGGTGAATATGGGGCAGCACCGAAAACCAAGGGCTGGAAAAATGGGAGATTCCCGATAAAACCCATCAACTAGCAGCGTTGTCCAGCACGATTCCCACATGGGAAAATCCAGAAGTGACCCTGCTAGGAATCGACCCGGTTCGCCTTGGTGGAAGGTGATTAGTCTGACTACTACACAACTGCGGCCAATAGATATTGAGAAATATCAAGACATTTGTAACATAAAATATCCTGATTTTAGTAACAAGGAAACCAAATTCAATGCAGAGGAAACTGTTATGGATTTTTACGCAACTATACCAATGAGAGAGGAGCTGAAAAAAAAAAAAAAAAAAAAAACAGTTAATAGCACTGAATAGCATAACTTGTATATGCAAAATTTGCACATTGTTGCAACTGAAAATAACTATGGACAAAAATATTTATTACATACAGAAATGGTTTTGTAGCTGAATTGTCGGGATTGATTTTTATCAGCAGCAGCCGCATGCAGCAGTGCAGGAGCCGTCCTGCGATAGCAGCGCTGCTGCAACATGATAACCACGCTGCTGTCACACATTGTCTGGCAGCCACTAAGCTGCAGTTGCGCTGCTCAGTCACTGTGTGCGAAATGAGCCAAATCACTTAAAACTTTGCCTCCCCCTTCCACTGTGTATATTTCAGGTGACCCCCTAGGTAGGCCACCGAACGGTGTGCAGAACTCCTGCAGGAAACATTTTATTATAAGAGTCCACTGTGTCTGAGTAAGGACTGCTTATGAATCACATTTAAGAACTGCTATGCAAACTCTATACGTTTTTCAGTTCCTCCATTTCTCTCTAAAGAATGTTTTTGCAATAATAAAAACAGCTCAAACAGGCGTTTTCACTGTCATTTTTAGGTATAATCATTCGAGTACAAAATGTTAAAAAGGAATAGAAACGTGTACCAAACATTAATTTTATTATGTCATAAAATGGTAGGGTCTCAATTGAAAATCTATAAAGGCACTTTATCAATGGCAACACTGCACGCCAGTTCATTGCTTTATGCAAAAAGGTGATGAGAGTTGATGTGCATGTCTCGTGTCACCCCTAGTGCTCCAACGTTTTTATACCTTAGACATGGAAAATTCCTTCAACTAGGTGGCCATTATAAGAAATGTGTCAGACTCTTTTACTGATATTCCAAGGTTCTGGAAATTCAAGCACACCAAACCACCAAGGTTAACTGTTTGGCTTTCAAGTTGACAGTCTCGCCAGACCTAATCTCTTCCTCTTCAGTTGATTGTAAAATTCAGTAATGCATTTCTCATTAATTTCAATATTTGATTCCTGTGGTTTAAAATAAAATTTACTTCTTTATTATTGAATGTAGATGTCAAACTTAGGGTGGGGACAAATGACTATACTGTCCCTCCCCACTATTAGCGGGGAGGGACAGTGTCCCCCTGTCTACCCTTCTCCACCGCCAATGCTCAGAGATTGCTGTATTGCTACAACAACCTGACCTTTATTCCCACTTTCACTGGCTGCTGGCTTGGTGATAGTGGAACCGTGCTCTTGCTCTTCGGCTATCCAAGATGTTTACCACTTTGCTGCTGGAGAAATTCCTGCCATTCCTTCTTCAATGCACTAATTTCCTGTTTCATTTCATTTTTACCATTGTACATTCTTTCGCTGACATACTCTTTCATTAACACTGTCAACTTTCTTGTCCACACAGTCAATTCTTGTATTCACTAGCTAGCTATTGCCTTCTATTTTCCTATATATATTTTTATTAACCTACTGTGTTTATTTTCCTATCTGCATTTTCATTTACTGTGTCTATTAAATCACTGACATTCTCATTTAACACAATCTATTCTACTAATTGTCATTCATATTACTTATCTGGTTATTAATTTTTTATTTGAAGCTATTTACACTTTTGCTCATATTACCCATTTGGTTACGTAGCATTTAAATTAATGCTTGCAATGCACACAGTTCTGCAAACATTTTTCCAATTAACATTCACTGCAATGATTGCACAAGAGTGTCCTAATTTTGTGGCATATAGATATAATTAATCAATTTTATGATGTTATTAAAAAAAGCCTGTTGACTAATTTACATTTAGAAATTGATTTATTAATAATACCGCCATCCCACTTCTCATATGTGTAACAAGTAGCTGGGACATATCCAAGTTTGTAGGGGATGGTGGTCTAAATAAAAATAAAAGAACTAAATTTAATTCTTATGTTATTTACAGTAATATAAAATACACACAGCTATTATTTATATAATTCAATTATCTGTATCTATTATTAACACTTATTTATCATTCCTATCAGTGAGCACAATATTCAATGCCAATCTCTATTATAAAGTCCTTACCACTGTCTTTATACAAGTTAGTTACTTAACCATCACTTAGTTACACGTAATTGTACGTTAATAAAGTAAATTGCCGCACATGAACATTATTCCAAATGTCTGCCTCTCATGCATCTAGTCCCACTTTGCCACATTCCAGCCTGTCAGTTTCACTCTCCACTCACCCAATGATCGCACACCCCACTTGTTGGTCATTGCAGCGTTGCTTATAGTTTTGACAGCTCTGCACACCTTATACTCATGGCATACAAAGACTCCAGACTCAAGAGGTACACTGAAGCTTGTATAGCTGAGCCAACCCGACCCACAAGGATCTTGGCCTCACAAGACGTGCTGGAGGAATTAGGGGGGAGTGGGGACAAGAAAATTTTTGTAATGACTAGCCAAGTCATCCAATCTTTCAGGGTCGGGAGCGGCAACAGTTCCAAAAGCCTTATTTCAGCATGCGACAGCATTCTGCTGTGACCCATTGTAACCCTGCCTTCTATTTTCCAGTTACCAGCAATGCCCTTGGAGCACTATAATTCTGCACATAATAGGGGGAGGAGCAAGGGAAAAGACACGGAGTGGCTGCTTGTAAGAATTAGTATGTTATGTACTATTTATTATCAACTGAAAATATTGAAAGGCATACTTTTTCTACAAAAAATCAAGCAAGATATGATAAAATGAAGATTTGACCTAAAGATGCCACTTATACTTTTTTTTTCGTTTCAATTTCCTAGAGATAAAATTTTGAAACGTGGAGGTGTATTTGAAACCACAGATAACTCTGGAATATGCCAAGGAATTACAAATGCTTTGTTAAAAGAATACCAAGAGAAAAAAAGTTGTGCTGATAATAAATGTTTAGTTAGATTCGTTACTTCTGATAAATTCAATGGAAATATTTATTCTTTTAGTTACATATTAAGTTTCATATGGGATAATGAAATTGAGGAGGAGATTATATGGTAACAATTTTCAAATTTGCTAGCTATTGTTTATATGTTTATCAAATTAAACACAGTTAACGTACTGTTACTAAAGATTATGCCAATAAAGGAAAAAATGATGTGACTAATTGCTGAATGTTAATAATCTAATACTGTAATTGCCATAAATAATATTTAAACATCCTAAAATTTCAATTAATTTAGCCTATTAATGATTTTTTGGAGAAAGAAGTTCTGCCTAACAAGAATTCATTAATATTTGACATAAAAGTTTAATTCAATAATTTTTTATTTGATGTCACATTTTGTTGTTATAAGATTTCAAGTAAATAGAAAAAATTATTATAATATTGTTACAAGCAGACACTTTGCATCTTTTCCTTTGCCCTCCCCTTCAAGTGTGTGAAGAGCAGTGCTCCGAGAGCATCACCGGTAACTGGAGTCGCATGTGGACTTATGACTACCATCCTTGGAAGATTGTCTTGGGATAGTTTCTGCACCAATTTTTTGGTCATCACCCCTGTCCTCCTTTTCCTCCTCAGCATGACTCGTGAGACCAAGAACGTTCTGGGGCTGGATATGATCAACTATATAAGCTATGATGTGAGTATGGCCACGAGTACCAGGTGTGTTGCATCATCAAAACGAGTGGTGATGTAGTGACCAGTGAATAAAGTCTGCAAGCATCGGGAGAGGAGAGAGAAACAGTGACTGACTGGACTGTGGGGAAGTGGGACATTATGCAAGAGTGGCAGATATCTGGTCCGATGGCATTGACACACTGACCAAATATGTGGAAATAATAAGTGAAGATTAAATGTTGTCACTAGTATAAAAACAGTAGGAAACAAGTTTAATTATAACTGAGTTTGGCATTAAATATTGCACTTACTTATAGGATAATCAGTGAAATAGTAGATATATGCAGTTTAATGTTGTGAACAGCTGTGTGTATTTTTATAACATTGTAAATAAGTCACAACATTAATTCTATTTTTTTTTTTATTGAGCACTTAATTGAGCCCTCGATCACTCATGAACTCAAGATATGCCCCTGATGACTTGTTACAATATATTCATGCATCTATTTTTGATCATTGCAATGTAAAAAAAAATATTTGACTTATAAATTGTAGAATTCAAGTTTCTCCAAAAGAATGTTGGGATTCAGATAACAAAAATGTATTTACTTATGAATGTATTTAACTTATAATAAGTTTAGAAAATAAAAACTGACACAATTTACAGAAATACGAAAAATTGTAATTGTGAAACTAATTAATATCCACATTTTTTTTGAGAATGTGATCAATTGTTCTTTCAGAAAAACCACAATCGTAAAAGAAAAAATCATCTTAAATGTTGATTCACTAAAGATATTATTGAAGTTGGAACGATTGGTAATGCAATATTGGTAGGTCAACGAAATCTTCCAAATAATTACTAGAAAGACAGAATTATAGAATGTGTATAAAAATGTATTATCACCAATGAATTACATGGGTAATCTTTAAATTAAAACACCCTAACAATTTCAATTTTTTTTTAAGTTTTTTTACCATATTAATGTTTACCTTTATTTTCTTAACAAAATCAAGAATGTTTGATAAAAATAATTAAACTTCCAACTAAATATCTTGATGAAATTGTCTTTTTTAAATTACTATTTTGTTGCTTAAATTGCAAATACTGTAAAAATGCTGAAATAGAAAAAATATTTAAGTATCATCATTGCGAAAAAAAAATTAAACCTCTTAGCTGTATTTTTGGTATTTTAGTGCAAAATTTGAGATGTGCTTATACTGGGCTTTTATCTCTACTCCCAATCATTACTATGGGTAGGCCTTGGAAAGATATGGGATAGCATGAAATGTTCAAATCATTATTTATACTATGAAAGTAATAAGCAGGATGTGCTGATGGTGTACTTTAATATTTGAAAAAAATTCATGTTACTACTAACCTGCAGACATTCAAGTCGAGGCCTTCAGAAGTCCTGCAGTCCTCTCAATGATGGAGCTGCTTTCAGTCTTGCGGATCAGAATCATCTCTTCAACTTGTTTTACCACACAAATTAAATTTTCTTATCTCTGGTGGTTGGCAAGAGAATTTCTTGAATGGTTCATTATTGAACAAATAGCATTTCAAGAAAAGCTACGAACTAAATGACACTACATATGGTAAAAAATTAAATGACACTACATATGGTAAAAAATTATCCTCTAAATTATAATCATTCCTGAATCATGAACCTTACAGAATAAGTAATAACATACTACATGGAGAAATACTGATGAAAAGAGAACTGTTACAAGTAACCTAGAGCATAAATTCAAGGAGACCAAAGCCATATCAAAATTTAGTACATATAGTTTGGCCATTACAAATAAGCACAAAATAATTACATCTAAGAAAGCAGACTAAGCAATACCTACTAGTATAAATAAATTTAAGGAGTAATTTTTATCATTAACTTACAAACACTTGTAAGTGTATGATGAATAAAAGTGAAATATGAGACACAATTACATGGTTAACAAACAAAATCACCCCTACCTGCACCAATATTCAAGCACAATAGCATCACTAAAAAAAAAATATAACCTAAAAGGTGCATAAATGCAAATATCCATTTAACAAAAATAACTATGTTCTTTTTATACGTGCAAAATACAAACTTCTGAAAAGTTCTAACACGTGTATCAAAGTTTTAAGCACAGAAATGCTGTAACATTTAGTCTTAAATTTTAATTGATGGATTTACTTCTGAGGATATACTTATTTTGGTAACAATATCAAAGAATTTTAATAAGGCAGTTACAGTGCTTTACAATGATGGTGAATACTGTTCTACAGCTATTGGGTTGGTGATTATGGCTGTCAAAATTCAGACCATCATAATTGAAGTAGAGAATAATGAAGTAATTTGTCAGGAGCTGCCTCGAATAGCAGTCATAACAGAAATAAATTTTGATAATAAAGTGATATTTCTTATTGCTTTCAATTTCAGGACTTGGTCTCTGACCAGAATGAAGTGTGGATACATGCTAATCTTAAAAATTTTAACATCCCAGTAACAATACGAGAATGGAAAATTGATTACAACTTGTTCTCGACTGCTTACAAAGAGCAGGTAACAGGATTGTGTCCGTAACATAAGAAGTTTACCTTATACTTCAGACATGGTGTATGTGATTTTTTGAGTTTCCCCACCACCTATAGATATTATAAGAAACACTTAGGAGCTCCCCAAGTAAGCAAACTAGTTCAGCACTCTTAAAACCATATTGACAATTTCACAATGGAACAACCAGGTTAAGATCTAGCCCTCATATTCACTGAAGTGAGACTCATCACCCTATACATTTTTACCTTGTTGCTTGGTAAATAAATTACCTTTCATACTGTGAAAATCTCTGCTGGTTTACATGTTATGTTAATGTTACACAATATTTTCTGTTAATTTTTTGTAATAATACATGTAAGACCTAACCATTGCTGCATAAAAAGTACAATCTTATTACATTTGAAATTATTATTACTCTTTTTCTCCATTTTTAATAAAAAAAAAAAACTTAAAATACCAATTTTCAATCAAACTTTATGCTCCTGGTCAGCACACAAAACTCATTCCTTATATATAAATGGCACAGTGTCATAAAATGGTCTGTTTATACAAATGTCCGATGGCAAGTAGTGGGTTGCCTAGATGACCAGTGCAACACCCATCACACTCTTCTTTTGTATGGCTTGAAAGGGCAATGTGTTCAGTCAAGTGCGACCTCACTTCCTCCCTTACATGTTTATGATGTGGAGAGGTGGTTGTCTAGCAAATAACTGAATGTATTCATGTTTTCCCTGTCCAATCATTACCTTCTAAATATAAATTTTACTCTGAATTAAACAAAACACTTATCATGCAAAAATCTTTTAAGAAAAATGTAGTGTAAAAAATTTAGAAGGTTATGCTACATTGCATAATAAATCAGACATTTAAATTTTTGCTGACAAAATAAAAATATTTTTGAGATCTTAGTTTAAAAACTTATAAACCAGATCCAGCATTGGTATTTTACAGCAACAGGTTCAAGTTGGTTTACAATGTTAAAAATTAAAAACACAGAGCAATATTTATTATATAATTGTACTAAGATACTGTTTTTAGGAAAATGAATAACAGGTGGACTTTCACAATTCTACCAAAGATAGCTGGTCAATTCATGGTATTCATGGTAGGTTCATATATTTCTTAAGCCCTGCTAATGTAATGTAAGTAAATAAGATAGGAAAATTATTAAGTATTAAAGAACTATATTTTGTGATGCATGAGATAACGTACATACTGTCAACAGAAAACGAAAATTAATGTTACTTTACAGGGAAAATCACCTTATAATCTGTGCATTTCGAATGGCTGGTTTGTGTCGGCAGTTGCCTTGGGCGCACACACACGTTAGCTTGAAATGACTGCAGGGATTCACTGGACGAGTGCCAGAGGTAAGGCTGGTAGGATGCTGAAAGAGCAATGTCTTAGATGTGCCTGTGTTGGTATGCAACTGGGTAGGCAGTTTATTACTTCAGACAATCACCTGATGGCATGCAACATGTACCTTACCTCGAGCCCTATTGTACGTGCAATTGTTCGCATACTCATTGACAGACTCTGTTAAACATGATGCAGTACAGCATCATCCAATTCGGGAGTGTGGCATCTCTTTGGAGCATCATAGTTGTTCCTGTCGTGCATGAATGAAGCTCGAGGCAGGGTAGACCTCACGTGCTAACAGATGATCATCTGACATAACGTACTGCCAACCCAGTTGCATACCAACATAGGCACATCCAAGACATTTTTCTTTCCCTCAGCGGAAGTGGACTAGTGATACGCCTGATTTGAAGTGGCTGTAGCACGGAAACGGTACGATTCCGGCCATGGGTTCCTATTCAAAAGGTAGTCTACTCAGTCCCCTCTACAAGTCCTAGGAGATTGTATGGGGAATTTCCGAGCACCCGAGCACACACACACATGCATATATACATATACATAAAAAGGATGAGGCACCTATGGCAGACCATCTGAAAAACACTACCACTGAGTGGAAGGAAAAAATTTTCAGACTAAAGTTGCCTGGGTCCAAGGTGCTAATAACTTGATAGCGATAATTTCCCAATATGTGGAAGGGAAAAGACAATACAATGGTCAACTTTGTTAAATACAAAGGTCAACTTTGTTATTTTAATTGAATGATCATTTTTATTAACATACATTGACTGTGTGTATGAATATGTAATACATAAGATGACATTTGCAGCAATTATTCGAAGACATCCCACTGGACGTAAGGCCATCCATGTGGTACCAACACGATGGATGTCTCACTCATTCTGCATTGAGAATTACAACGGTTCTTAACAGAACTTTTGGTGGTCACTGTATCGGTCATCTAGAAACATGAAATGGCCTGCATGTTTCCCAGACTTAACGCCTACGGAGTTTATCTGTGAGGATATCACGAGCTTGTTCTGTGATATATCCAGATGAAATTCAAAGTGCTGTATTATGCACTTAGAATAGCTTTACACTATGTATCAATGCAAAAGGTCACCAATTTGAACTCCTGATATCATAATAAAATAACAAAGGAAGTGTACTCTGATGCTGGCGTTTGCTTCAACAAACGCAAGCTACAGGATGGCTACAGTTGCTACAGGACAGCGCTACATCAGCCCATTGTTTCATGCAACGGCGCAGTTTACTTCCCTACTTCCCTATTGATCTTCAGGGATCTTGAATAACCTGCAAATTTCATTGTATTTATTACATCTTCAGGGGGTGTTAATAAAAATTATCATTCTATTCAAAGTAACACAGTTGACCTTTGTATCTTCTTTACCCTTCCATGTATGGGGCAATTATCACTATCAAGTTATTAGCACCTTAGGCCCAAGCAACTCTTGACTGAAACATTTTCTTCTACCACTGAAAGTGGCAGTGTTTTAGGTGGCCTGCCTTAGGTGCTTCATCCTGTACATACATGCATGCATGCACGCACGCACGCACGCACGCACACACAACCCCCCTCCTATATACAGGTTGTACATGAATGTATGTTACAAACTTCGTGAGGTGATTCTTTGTCAAAAATGAGGTGCAGTTATATAATGCGACTTATATCCTGGCACTAATCATAAGGGAGAAATTCACCCTTGAAAATAGAAATTAAATATTGTATTTTGGCAAAATATTGTAAACTACTCAGAAATAAATTATGATTCTCTGGATACTGCTTTATACTAACAAGATCAGCAATCTGTGATGGAATTTGTTTCAAATACCTTCTGCCTCATTAAAGTAATTGGGGTGCCCCCCCTTTTTTTGGCTTCATTGTTTCTTCCATAAGATTCTTTAGAGATTTTATGCCATGAATTGTATCAAGAGGGTCCAGGGAACAAAAACGGTAAAATTGAATAGAAACTTTGTTGCATGGGGAGGTAGGCATCCACAACATACAGGAAGTGTGACTGAACGATAAGCTAGCTAGCAACAAACAAATAGTGCACACTGTAATGTAAACGTACAAAGCATCATGTTGTTGTAGTGCCTAGCCAAGTGTATAACCTATCTATATTCTTGCATAATCACACTGGCTCAAGGCCCTCAACAAAGTACCAGAATTGACTATATTAACTCTTCTAAATAACTACCACTGGTTGTTTCATTAATATCAAACTTTATTACATAAACAAACTAAACTCAATAACAAATTACACAGATACAATAAATGATACACTTCTTAACTCCTCCTACCTTAAGTTATAATTAAGATCTCAACTATCTTACTTTTAATGACTTTAGTTATTACGTTAATTCCCTATATCTTGATAGAAATTATGACATAAAATGTCTCAGGAATCATATTGTATGATTTGCACCAGGCTGTAAGTCACTTATTACTGTACTTCTTTCAACAAGGAATCACCTCACAAAGTTTGTAACACACATTTATGTACACCTGTATATTCACACACATATATACACACATTTACATATCCATATATATCTAACAGTGGAAGCCCGGTATACCGCGGATTCAGTTATACCACGGGACAATTTATGTCCCCCGGTCTGAATAAATTAATACATGGAAAGTGTGCCCTCTGGTAAGCCTGTGGTCTGTCGGCAGGTGGTCGTGAGGCGGGGACATTGATGGATGAGTAGGAGGGAACGGGCACGCATTCTCCCTCCTTTCAGCGCAGAGATCTATTTTACTGATTCATTACAGCCAATATTGTATGGTTTTCAATATATGCAAATAAAATGTGTTCTTACATTACCATATTGGCGAGTAAGGCCATGTGCATGTATATGCCACGTCATACGTTTTTCATGAAAAATTTGGTATTATTAATACTTCAAGTAGACCGCACTAAAATTTTATATTCCCGTAAACATTTCCACGTCTCACCGTGCTAGTGCAGAGGCCAACACGACACCTAAATTTCATAGAAATTCAAATCATTGATGTGAATTGCATCAATCAGCATGTTTTCCCAATACCAGGCAGCTGTTACAAATTGAACTGGCCCTGTAACGATGGCAGTGGCGGCGAGACAGCCGCCGCCACTGCCATCGTTACAGGGCCAGTCAGAATAATCTTGTAGTGACCAACGGACAGCTGCCCAGCCCCGACGATCTAGGCACGAGCTACAAGCCGCTGCGCCAATCTCCTATGGGGTATAGCTCTATGAAATCTTTATAATTATGATGTAGACACATTAATTATAATGTATATATACCGGCTATGCAGTATGCTTTCCTAATTTTGAAAAAAAATATCCAAAATTTGAGGCAGGCCTCAAAATTCATGCTTCGAAGTAATTTCCAGGCCTATAATTAATCTCCTACAGGTGTAGCTCTCCATAATCATTACAATTGTGATGTACACACTTTAATTATAATGTATATATACCGGCTATAAGTTATGTTTTCCAATTTTTGGAAAAAAAATTCCGAGCAGACGAGCTATTGTGGACAAGGCTTAATGCAGAAAAGCCGTCTTTCTTTGCATGCCAGAAATTATTAGCTTTTTTTCTGTTTTAGATTTCTTTTGTAAAATGTAAATCAGGCAAGCAAGCGACATGTTTCACAACACGTGAGGTACTGATAGATCTCATCTGCAGTACAAGCGTGCTCAACCTTTGGACGTGAGCATTCTTTTCACATTCTCACTTCCTCCCATACAGTCCAGCAGGAGGTGAACTCCATTCTCCAACCCGCATGACAACTCGCAGCGAACACTGCCCTTGGTGGAATAAGTACATCCTTTGCCTGGAAAATGCGGTATTTTTAAGTTATTTTTGCTTAAATGCATGTGACCCTTCATCACAGCGCATTTCTCTTCTGTTTCCCTCCTGTGGATGCTATCAAGTCGGGTGATGCAGATTAAAAAATTAACTTCCGATAGCAAGGGGCTAAACGTTTGACGAATTACAGAGGTAAATAACAACACTTGATCCATGTTTAACAGATAGGCGCCACACCACATTAGAACACTGGCTTTTTATGCTACCGTACTCGACACACAATTCTCTGAAAGTAAGTGCAAAGAGGAATTCAATGATATAGCATATCCAATGGAAAATAACAGAAACGCCAAGAAATAATGTGTAAATATGATTAAGTTAGGTGGGCTGGTAGCATGGAGCAGTGGACATGTACTCACAGCTGTAAGAAAGAAACAAGCACCATGACTCACCTTGGCGGGACAGATTCGTAATATCAGCAGCACTAATCTCCATAATCTGTTATGGTAAGTGATATTGCAATGTGTGGTGTGCTGCTGTACATACACAATGAAGTTAACAAATGAAGAAATATTATGTGCTCTTCTTATTTACAAGAGTGTGGCAGAAATGCAAAGCAAGCCATCCAAGTGTATGGAGAATGAAAGGTATCCTAATTGGACGCATATCTCAAGGCAAAGGATATTAAGAATTTGCATAAGTAGCGACAATGGAAAGTGAACGGGTGGTGTGGAATCGTTGGAAACTATGTCATAGGGCCATACTTCATTCAAGGGACAATGACCGGCTGTACGTACGCCCATTTCTCACACACCTTACCAGCACTTCTAGAAGATATACTGCTCGAGATACGTTGTGATATGTAGTTTCAGCATGATGGTTGTCCTGCACATTTTGCTTTGGTGGCACAACAAGTGTTAAATGAAACATTTCAAAAGCAGTGGTTAAGGCATGGTGGTGTTTTATGATGGCTAGCTTGCTCCCCCAATCTAACACCTATAAATTTTTTTCCTGTGGGGGACACTGAAAGATAGGGTGTACAACACGATTCCTACAAGGCCAGAAAACATGCAGGAACACATTTTAGGAGCTCGCAGAGGCATTATGCCAGAAACACTTCAGGCTTCTCATCGCTTGCTACATATGTGTTTACAGATGTATATTGCAGTCGATGATAAAACCCATCGAGCACAGGATGTGGAAAGATCTAATGTGAAGCATTTCAACCATAACCGGACTCTTTTGTACTATAAATGTGAATGCGATTACTTTTATCCTTAGGTTGGTTTGTTCAATTTTTTGTTGTGCATCTGTGTGCACTTTTTAATCAGCAAAGTTAATGATTAGGAAACAAATCTCCTGAATTATGTTGGTATCAGAATAAAATGTAATGTATTGATATCAGACTTGCTTTTGCATTGCCTGTCTTTCCTCTGTTGTAGTGCTCTCCTTTGTCCAATATTGCATTCCATGCTACCTGCCCCATTAAGGGAAGTGCTATGCTGCTATAAAGAAGTGGTCCTGCCAGGATGAGTCTCAGTGCTTGTTGTTTGCTTACAGCTATGAGTACAGGTGCACTGTTCCATTCTACAAGCTCACTTAACTAAATCATATTTACACATTACTTCTTGGCGTTTCTGTGTTACTTTCCATTGTATATACACTATCACTGAATTCCTCTTAGCACATACTTTCAGATGCAGTTGAAATAAATGTATGTTTCCAGGGGAAAAATCATGTGTGCGTGTTACGAATAGTTACTTGGCAGCAAATTACTTGCCCCTATATGTAATTTCTTTTAGACATTTTGTGATCTGCAACCGTTCCAGAAATGTTGGGGGTGTCCACGTTATACGGCCAACTCTGTATATACATATATAGCTATACATATATAGCTATATACATATATAGCTATACACATATACATATACACATACCGGTGTTCACAAAAAAATGATAAACGCCAGAGTGGAGGTACATAAGTACAAATGGAGCATATTTCATCCGGAAACCAATAGTCTTAACATCCATAGTTAACCTGCTAATAGCAGTGGCAATGTGCAGGGGCAGGTCTGCAACCTTGTTAACATGGCATTGTAAGCAGCCTGTGTGTGCAGGTGTGTGTGCCTGATAGCACAGTGTACACACACACACATGCACGCACACACAGGATGTCTCATTTATCTTGGCCACCCACAATAACTTCATACTAGGGCTCCAAATGTGAAAAATTGTTTCATACAAAAATTGTAAAACTGGAAGGGGGAAATAATACTGCTGTGTACTCAGACTTATAGCATTATTTATTAGTTATATGAAAGTACTAACATCAGTTGTTTAAATGGCATCTTGTATATATTGGTAAAAAGTTCAATGAAGCTTGCCAAGACCTATTTAAATATGTAGCACTATGTACACTTTCATAACATGAACATTAAATACGACAAAGAAAGTGGGATCTCTACTGTCGGTTTGTAGTACTATCCATATATCGGTATTCCGAGGGGTAGAACACTCAATTTAGATATTCAAAGTTGTGACCACTGGCAACAATACATAAGGTCAGTCACTGGATGAATGAAAAGAGTAATTCCTCCAGTGTTGCCTGCTGAAGAGCATTACAAGCATGCACAATACGTTCCTGCATGTTTTCTGAAGTCCTGGATGTTTAGGTTAGGAGACCGAGTAGGCCACTGAACTGATCCTCCATGACCCATCCACCTACCAGGATAGTTTCTTCCCACAACACTGGGCATCCATTGTGCTGCAACCACATTATCATTCTGTTTCTTAGAGGTATCTCGTCTAGAAGGTTAGGAAGAAATCTTTGTATGAAGGTGGCATATTCCCTGCCCAGGGTGGCTAGCAGTATCCTTATAACAAATTCCCTGACATTTCTTTGACTTTCCTAGGTATCCTGTTACATTCCCCTGACCAACATAAACAATTAAATTAAAATTTTTTTTGTCTTTTTTTTTAAATGACACATTTTGGTACGGGTACCCTTAATAGTCTTTCTAGGGATGCTTTTGTATGCAATAACAAATATTTACAAACAGTAGAGTCCGGCTAATCCGGACTATAGCACCTGTCCGGATCACCGAAAGTCCGGATTAAACAGAATTTGCCATAAAATGCACGTAATATAAGTATTAAATGGGTAAAACTATAAAAATTGATGGTCTTTTCATAAATACAAGTTTTCATACAGCTTAATTTTAGTTTTAATGCTACTATATACATTGACCTAAGTTTTTAACTTACGAACTGTTGTAGGATTAACAAAACCTCTTTGTGATTAAAATTCAAAGTTTATTGATTGTACAAAAAACCACAATATATTACTGTTACTAATTAAGAATTAAAAAAAAAAAAAAGAAACATTAAATTCTGAACAGGACTACAAAATAAAACTACAGTACTGTCCTGAAAACAAGAATAACATTTTTAGACTCACTGGAAAAAGTCAGTAACGTTCTTTTGCTTTAAAGAAGACTGACGTCATTTTGCCATGCTATCTCGTAGGCGTCTCAAGGTTAGTAGCTCAGCAGATGATATATTGCTTTGTTTCTCAAAGTATGTTATCAACTGCTCCAGCATTGTTGTCGCTTCATCATTAGTAGGGCCAACTGGTTCCTCCGTATTGTCATCATCTTCCGAACTGTCATTCTGTTGCCGTGTTTGCAATGCACGCTTCCACAATTTCATCTTTGCTTAGTACTTGATGACCAATATCACTGTCACTGTTCATCCACTCAAAAATTTATTTTCCTTCCACATCAGCACAACCCTCCAACTGTTGAAAAACTTGAACGAAGCCAGCAACATCGTTTGTAGTTGGCTGATTTTCGTTTTGTTCCTGGTTTTCTTGTGGGATGCTAGGCCATAGTTTTTTCCAGCTTTTTTGAAGAGTTGACGGTTTAATTTCTTCCCATGCTTCTGCAGTCAAATAAATGAATCTTTACTGTCACTTTTTTAAGAAAATCCATGAAGTTAGCTGACGGGTTCCCTTCTTTGCTGTTCTAAAAGAGATAAGATCAAATTTTTCCCATATTACTGTTTTGTTGCTTCAATCACACCTTGGTCCATTGGTTGAATTAAAGCTGTGACGTTCTGTGTCAGGAATTCACAAAAATGTCCTGATATCGCAATTCTTCAGTAGGTTGGCACGGTGCATTGTCTATGAACACCACAGCTTTTTCTGGGTGTTTTTTCTCTTTCAAGAACTTCTTTGTTGAAGGCACAAATTTTTCAAAAAACCAATCTCTAAAAATTTGTCCATTAATCCACGCAGATATTTGTGAATTATAACTGGGCTGGGAAAACATTGAGATTTACATTTTTAAAGGCCCTGGGCTTGGCCGATTACCCAATCACCAAAAGTGAAAGTTTTAAATCTCCAGAAGCATTACTGCAAGGAAGAAAAGTTACCCGTTCTTTATTTACCTTATAACCTTTGGCTACACAATCTAGTTTTGGGGCTATGTTTTTTTTGGAAGCATTTTGTAATTTAAACCTGTTTCATTGGCATTAAACAATTGACAAGGTTGTATTCTTCATCTGTAACCAACTTCTCAAATTTAACTTTGAAATCTTAACTAGCAACATAGTCACCTGATAAAATTTCACCCCTTACACTGAGTTCATAAACACTGTTTCGATCATTCCATCGAGAAAAGTAAAAGTAGGGTCCCCTTCTAATTTTTCATCAATTTGAGAGTGATTGCTTGTAACATTACACCCGATAGCGGAATACCCTGTTCACGTTGTTGGCAAAACCAAACGTACAAAGCCTTGTCTAAAGTTTCATTTTTTTTGTTTTTTTTTTTAACGTGCTTCTGTTGCCTAAACTGTCTTTGCTAACCATTTTGACACAAAAATCTTCAATTTCTTTCCATTTTTTTCCACTCAAACTGTTTGTTATCCCATTCCTAAATCATTTGCGATTTTAGTTAGCTATTCCCCTGCATCAATACGAAACAAAGCTTGGAGTTTTTGCTCCATTGTCAGTCACTTTCTTCCATTCAGTTGCCATTTCCGCACACAAGCACTTGCACTGAATAGTATGTAAAACAACAAAACACAGCCGTAATGGACTCTCGATCAATACTGTAGGATTATCAACTGACAACTGAAGTGAAGGAAACAAAAGAAAATGAAAGAAACTTTCTAAAAACAGCTTTAGGGAGTAAGTCATAATTACAGTACCTGGATAATAGGATGCGCACACCCACTACTTTGTTTGCACTTTCTCATCGTAGCCAACGGAGGATGTCAAAAATTAGCAAATCCTACTTTTTTGACTACGTACATTTTTTTTAAAATCCCGTCCGGATTAACCGGATGTCCGGATGAGCAGGGTCCGGATTAGCGGGGCTCTACTGTACTAATACAAAAAGTATAAACAAAGATGGCACATGGAAAAAGGTGACCTATAGGTTTAAATACTAGCTTTCTCAGAGAAAGAAATTAAGTCATGATACAAATACAAGACAGAATAAAATGTATCAATTTAATGAGAACCATTATAAATGTCCAAATTGCTATTTATTCCGGTAAATAATTTTATTTGCAGAATTTTATATTTGCAACTATAATAATTTTCGCTATGCCAATGATTGCTATATTAAAAAAATGTTCAGCCACGAAAATATGTAAATTAATGGATATGATTACACATAGAGCAAGAAAACTGCCCTAATGCTTATCATAAACCTTTCCACAAAAGTAAAATAAACTAAAATAACGGTACAATTCATTAAACGGCATGTAGAAGTGCTAAAATCCAATATTTATTTGCTTATTAAATAAATTTATAACTATTGTATCTAAATTCCCTGACTTTTCCAGGTTTTTCGTTTTACCTGATGCTAGCCACTGTGCAGTGCCGTTTCTTTAATATTATTCACAAAATAAAGCCCTATAACCTTATTGCCAACCATCCCACACCAGATATTAACTCTCCATTGATGCTGATGGTCCATCTGCCAAAGTCATCGTGGGTTTTTGATGGCCCAATAATGCATGTTCCTGGTATTCACATGGCCTGAGTTAGAGAACGATAATTCATCGGTAAAAAGAACATCCGGAAAAAGTTCAGGTTGGCAATAATTTGATGCTGTGTCCATTGAAAGAACTGTACATGATTCTGGAAATCATTAACATGCAATTCTTGATGTAAGTGTAAATGATACATACAAAACATATAACGCTCAAGAAAGTGATGGGCACTCATTTTCAGAATGCTAATTTTGGCAAGTTGGCAAGTGCTGACATGTGGATTAATTGTTACAACAGTAAGAACAGCAATCTCAGCAACTTCATTTGTGTGAATTCTACAATTGAGTTGCTGTGGGTTCAAATTGACCATTTCACAAAGCTTCACAACGATACACGGGTCTTGTCAGGGTATCACTCAGGATATTAAGTTTCATTAACTATGGTAACAATAGTTCAGCATCAGTAAAGGCCAAACATTAGACTCTTCTCGATTTAAAAAGAATTAGAAGAAATTATTAGATATATGCTTAACACTGTAATGACCATAGAGGGCATATATGTATATTCTTTGTCTGGACCAATGAGGTTTATTGGCATAACTTGGTTGTCTCTGGTGAAATGCAATGTTTTTTTCATAGAGCATAATTTTTATCTTAATTGCGTGAAATTTTTGCATCGGTCACATACGCCTGCCATGGGCACTCTGGGCTTGTATAAGGCTATATTTTCTTACAGGACCATGGCGGGTGTACACGCCCACTCTTTATTTTATTTTATTTTTGTAGTGTGTTGCTTTTTTTGTTTGGCCAAATGAAATCCAAGACTACTCGCACATCTTGGTAAAGTTCAACCTCTCCTCTCCCTCCAATCTTTCTGACGTAAAAAGGTATAATGTTACGCAGAGAAGTACTGTTGCTGTGTGAAACTGTAATCTGTATTCCGTTGACCACAGCCATACCGGACAATGTATATTATTGCTGGTGTAAGGTTGTCATCTTCACCAGTCCTCCCATTGCGTGATGTATCCCCAGCTAGACAGGGCGGTGATACTCCAGCACACAAACAAGCCAACCAACACTCCAACACCGTCTAAAATTGTATTTGAAATTGAATAAATGCAACCTTCTTATATTTCTCACTTGGTTCACGAAAATGTGGGGTTGTCCAAAAAACAGTGTTCATTCTGGTTCTAGTCTTATGTAAGTAAATTTCAACATGCCTGACATTTTTTATCATGAACTGAGCGAATTCTGAATTTAGCACAATCAAAATAATTTGATTCAGATTAAGGTAAGTACTTACCTAATAGTGAATAATTAGTTGATTTTGCAACACCGGTAATTTCACAGCAAACTTCCCTTACTAGCTAGAAGTTCGAACTATTTCACCGACCAGTCGAATATACTCTCTGCTTCAGAGGCAGCAGCTACTCACTTGTTAGTAAACAGCAGTTCGCAGCAGTTATCAATAATGTGCCAAATTACCTTTACTGCCAAATCATCTAATCTTGCCCTACTTCTCTTTTAGTTATCGATAAAGTTTCACATAATAACTTTTTTTTAGAATCTGAAAATGCCACTACCAACAATTTCGCTGACGATCCTGACTTTGATGTTTGTGGAGAAGATTTATCTAGTTCTTCAGAAAGTGAAGAATCCCTGGCGAAAAGTCGGAAAATGTGTGCAGGAACAAATAAAGTTTGTGAAACTTCCTTCAGTGATCCTGCTCCATCAACCTCTGCTAGCTTCCCATCGGGCATCATAGAGGACCAAATTTCTCTGAGCCAACATACAGTTATACTACCTGAAAATCAGTGGACGGAGCCCAGAGGAAGAAATAAACAGTTTGATTTTAGCATACAGTCTGGTATTAATTCTGAAGTAAGAGAGGAATTGAGAGATGTCCAAACAATCAAGATTTTCAAAATGTTCGTCAGTGAAGACATATTACAGATGATGGTCAAACAAAACAAATAAATATGCAGAGCAAACTTTCAGTAATGCACAGTGTGAAACAACACCAAAGTGGGTCCCGACTAATATGGGAGGTATAAAGTAATTTCTTGGAATTATTTGTTACATGGAGGTTGTCCGTAAACCTACAATATGCTGTTATTGGAGCAAAGACATCTTATACAAAGATGACGTGGTTCCATACATGATGAGCAGAAATTGATTCAAAATGCTGCTAAGACTCTGGCTTTTTTCAGTTAACAAGGAACAAGTCGAAGGTGACCGACTACACAAGATTTTTCATGACTGAAAAGTCGAAAACAAATTTTCAAAAAATTTACACAATATCATAGACAGTGTTTATCGACGAGTCTTTGGTACTATTCAAGGGAAGGCTGGCACTCAAACGGTATATTCCAAACAAGTCCAGCAAGTATGGAATCAAGTTGTTCAAATTGTGTTCTGCACACGGATATACATGGAATTTCAGTGTGCATTGTGGCAAGGAAAGGAATCCTAGTGGAGCAGTGCCAAAAAATAGCACTGAAACTATCTGAAGGCCTACCTGATGCTGGCAGAACAATAGTTGCTGATAATTATTATTCCAGCTTACAACTCGCTAACAGTCTTTTGGACAGAAAAACTCACTCACTGGGAAAACTGAGGAAAAACCGAAAAGGGAATCCAAAAGAAGTTGTTTGTAAACAGTTGAAAAAAGGTGAAGTTATTGGGAAAGAAAATGAGACAGGCATTGTTGTTTTGAAGTGGAAAGACAAACGCAACATGCTAATGATTTCCACTAAACATACAGCTGAAATGGAAGTATTGGAAAAAAATAATGATAAGGAAATATTGAAGCCAAAAATGGTTCTTGATTACAACAAAGGCAAATTGTCAATTAACATTTTAGATCAAATGTCAAAATAAAACAAAAGTATACGAAGGATGGTAAAACGGTATCACAAACTTGCTGTTGCGGTTATTTTTGGAACTACACTTTTGAATTCGCAGATCATATATAACTTATGTTCTACGAAAAAATTGTTTATCACTGCCTTCAAGGGAAAAATAGTGAAGGAACTGCTGAAGAACCACACCAAAATAGAAGTACGTGAGAACTCGCCTTCAACATCAGGGTGACGATCCTTACTGTCACATTATAGGTTTGACAAAAAGCCTGGTAAATTTGATAAAGTACACAAGTACTGCAAAGGATGTTACATGAAGTGCTCCATGGGAAAAACATCAAAAAAACAAAGTGAAAAAGGCGGTAACATTCTGCAGAGATTGTGCAGATGAGCCACATTTCTATTTGGAATGTTTCCATACGTACCACTGCAAATGAACAAACATTGTGCTCTGATAATTTTCGTAAATTTGTAACAACTAACATATTATTTAGTCATAGGGGACTCAATATTTTGTAGAACTATTTATTCTCTTTCAAAGCTTGTATGAAATATTCTTAGGGAGTGACGAATATCAATGTTGAAACATTGTTCAATTTTTTTATTAAAAATTTCACTTAACAGTTAAAATATATGTTTACATTTGTACGAATCTGTACTAAAAAAGCAAATATTTTCTCGAGTAAATTTATTTAATTGTTGCTACAAATGTTTGTGTATATTTTACACTTTTCAAACAACAAAACTAACCTTTTTTTAAAAATAATAAAAAAAAATTAAAAATAATAGAATCCAAACATTGTGCAGTGTTGCGAGGGACGAGCGTGGTCGTTCCATGTAGCTGTATCTACGCTTGGAGCGATTGTGTGATCCCAGTGCGGCCGTACACGCAAGCAGTGTGTGGCGGGCGTATTTGATCAATCTGGCCTTCAAGGTCAAAGTTTGAATGGTCGTACATGGACCCTAATATTTTATAAACATGGTATAAAAGTGTTAGAAGTATGGAAACACATATTCACCAAAATAAACATATAAATAAAAGAAATTGTATCATGCGACCTTTACACAACCAAATAAACAATAAAACCATTGATTGGTTTATAAAAAATAGAGGGAAAAAAATTTCACAACCCAAACTTTGCAAAGTGTTGCGTGGGATCAGGTCAGTCGTTCCATGTAGTTGTATCAAAGCTTGGCGCAGTTGTGTGGTCCCAGTGCAGTCGTACACATAGGCAATGTGTGGCGGGCGCATACAACCGATGTGGTCCCAGTGCAGTTGTACACATAGGCAATGTGTGGCGGGCGCATACAACCGATATCGTCCCCAGAGACACAGCTTGAGTGGTCGAATGCACCCTTTATGGTCGTTAAAGTGTTAAAATAATTTTTATTTTATTATATTTATATAAATTAGAATTTATATAAATTTTATATAAATTAAATAAATTTGAATTAGTGTATTATATTTATTTTAATAAGAGTGAGCAATACTTATGTTTTATAAAATAATTAAACTTGGTTAAAAGGCATTGATATTTGGAAAATCTGGGAATATAAAAACACAAATCAAGCAATAAGAGTAAATGTTGATGATGCTGCTTTATTTAATAATCTTGCAATGAATGACACAAAGGATCTACAAGCACCGACACCATCTTACTGCATACTGGTTATTTCATAGGTGCCAACCACTGCACCCTAAAACCTCATCTTTCCACTGTACATATTTCACTCCTACACTGACTCATACAACTTATTCACTTTTACTCTGCAACCACTTCTGGTCATATTATGTCCTTTGATTCCATCACTGTGTATGGTATTGTAGCCCCGAGTCCCACAACATGTAAACCCTTTAAATTAAAAATCTTCTGTATCAGTATCCATATTTCCTTCAACACTCTCACCATCCTCAAAACCCTTGAAGTCTTCCTTGCAGTTTTCCACAATATCCTGTCTGCTTGGTACTGTAGAACTTCATTGACCCATTTCTGTTTCCTCTTATTCTGGTAGACTGTCTGACCAATTCCTTTAAAATGAGAGGGACATTGATGACTGGTACTGCACTTGAATACCCCTCCTATGCTGTATTTCCAGCCCAAGTAGGACCTTGGTTCATTGTTTTTTGACACGAAAACACCTGGTTACCCAAATTTCTCATTTCCTGTTTTGGTGACTACCTTGTCACCTTTCTGAAATTTAATCTCTTTCTTCAAGGCTTACTTATAGAAGTGCTTGAACTTATCTTGTCTAGCTTTAAAGGCATCATAGACCCCCTTCTGGATACCAGTTGCATCACTGCTGTGGTTATGGACATTCTGGCTTTAATATAGCGGCTAAATAATATATGCGCTGAAGAGGTGTGAAGTTTTGTTATGAAAGTACTTTTATGATCTTGTAGTAAATCCCTGCAGTCAGTCATTTCCAACTTGCTGCTGCATAGGATCTTCTTACTAATTCCCACAGATATTTCTGCCATGGTATTGTTTCTGTGGTAGTGGGGACTGTATATAATTAGTGTGAGTCAATATTTGTTGTAATACTGTTAGCATATGTATGATGCCTACAATGACGATCTTAGGGATTCCATGGATATTGAAGACGTCATGCATGGCATTTATTACAGGCACAAAAGAATTTGCAGTTAGTTGTCATATGTTTAGCCAGTAGGAATAGTTGACAATCACTACGAGGAAAGCATTTCCAGCCTATGATCCAAATTATATAAACTTATACAAGCAAATTTATTCATTAATCACATTTTTCAATATTTTACAAGGTAATTCCATTTTTTTAAATATAGAGATTATAATTAATATTGTAGACTAATTACTGTATCTTTTAATCAAACTTTTTTTAAAATTACAAACCCAATAAACCACCAATTTTATATTTCAGTTCAGTGTCTGAAATAACAGACCTTCAAATTTTTTCTTTTACTAATTACTTTTATGGGTTTCCTATTTATAGTTGTATACTTTGCACTGCTTATGTTACAGACGTTTATTATATCTTCTAACCTATTAGTACATTTGTAATTATCACTAAAAGCAATTTCCTCCATTTTTTTTTGTAGTTTTACTAAATCTTTCAAAAACACTTACTTTAAATTCAGAGTATTTAAATTAATATTATTTTTTTCCATCAATTCACTAAACTGTTTATTATTAATTAATTATTATGAGTTTCCAGACTATCAGGTCTACTTTTTATTTAACAACTATACCAAATGCATGTTTTGAAGAGGAAAAAAATTATAATTTTAAAATATATTTACAGCATGCATTTATTTTTTACATACATTTTAATTTACCATAATCCAATTCAACGCGTTCAATTTGCCATAAATTGTATACACCGAAACTAATTACTTTTCTGGTAGGAAAATAACATTTTACATGCTTACATAATTCATTCATTATACCTTTTCCTATTGATAAAATAAAATTTTTACCCAATATTATAAATCCATATTGTTAATCTTTACAAATAAAGCAGATTATTTTCTGAATAACCTTATAAACTGTGGCTTCATACAATAGTATTAAAATAATTAGTTCAGAGGTTATTTACAATTATTTAATTATGATTTTTCAACAAACTATTTTTAAAACTAAAATATTTACTATATTTCATTATTTAAAAACATTTCATTAACATCATATTTACCATCTATATGATAAGACACATCAATCTATTTTGAAGTGAAAATCACAAAATCCATACAAAATTTATTTTATAATGTAGAAACTATAGTACTGTAATAAAGTACCATATAATTTAACCATTGCTAAAATACTGTATTTATTTAAAGATTCTATCAATAGTTTCCCAAATACACACCCTGCTAGATAAGATGATTGGATGTCCTCATGAACCGGTGAGGTGAGCATGGCGAGAAGAGGGATAGAAAACAGGAGAATATACAAGTAAAAAAATTGACTAATATAACGGAATAATAAACTTGCCTATTATTTGCTCCCCTCAAGCAATCCCAACTCTTCCATTTCAGCCTTGGAATAGTCAGAACAGTCACTATTATCAATGCCAACAAGTGATAAAATTATCCTATCAATTTCAACATCAGAACTCGCATCTAGGCTGTAATAATTCTAAAGACCCAAAATCAAAAAACATTAATGAAATTGATTTAAGAGACATTATTTGTTGGAAAACATTTGCAGTTAATGAATGTGTTTCAAGTACTACAGCAGTTATAAGTTCATTTGGTAATCCAGTTATGTATTCACATAAGAAAATCAAATTCAATATAATTAACAGAACTATTATATGACTTTTCACATGGAACGTAAAATATTTTTTATTGTACCGACTGATTCATAACATAATTTATGATATGATTCATATGATTAATTCACCTTATAAATGTTTTATTAGTGATATACAACAAAAGCAAAAGTCAATTATTTGCATTTCTGGGGAAGGCTTACAGTTCAACAAATAGAACTTCACATTTCATATTTAATGTGGTCATTGAACTTTATAAGATATATTCAATAAGACATTGGCTTAATCCTTACTGCAACAGTTTCTTCACTAGAACTATTCAAAGAATGATTAAAAATTACTATTTTCAATCTTATGTTTTAGAGGGTTTCAAAAATGATATTTAGTCAATTTTGTTATTTGGTGATAGAATAATGGTTTAGGACAAAGTATTTATAAAGACATGCTCATAACTGAAACCACTTGCCTATGAATCTTTCCAGCATGCAATGTGACAATGCGCAGCAGTTGGCAGTTGATCTTGGACTGATCAAATGTTGTTACAGAAGTGTAAAATGCTGTCTGACGCATGGCAGTTGGCACGCATGGTATGGTAAGGGATGGTATGGGAATGTGGATAATGCATGTCCCAAATTTATTCCTCAATACCACTCTGGACTTTTCCTTTCAAACCTATGACTGGGTTAATTCTATCTTTGATTATTTGTGGGGCTACTATTTTTGTGAGGCACTTGCTTTGCATGCAATGATGAGATTAACACAAAAACACTCTGGGATTTTTTACCAGCTGGCATAGTTTTGATGGCTTGCAAGTGTTATGGCAACTCCTAAAACAATGAAATTTAGGTCCGGGGCTTATTATTATGAGAATTCTATTCATCAGAAATTATATTTATAATTTGCAGCCAAATTCAGGCTCTTGGGGAATTATAGTTTTGTCAGTGTGCCTCCTCCTGCCCTCTTTCACCACACTCTTGGTGGCATTGTCTCCTCCCCTCCCACCTGCTCCTGTGGTGCAGAGGCAAATGTGTAGTAACATTTGGATCTCATGATAATTAATAATTACTTATTGATGCCATTATATCATTGTACATGTATAATTCATTATCGACTACTGTGTTAACTACACTGTCATTGCAAAAGTGTACTATTCACCCCGGCAGATACGTATTTGATTGGGTAGTCATGGGGTCTAGCGCTGCACCCTCTCTCTACAAAGTATTACTATTAGTTAAGAAAATTTATGTGAAGTCTAATAGAGTTATTTTGCATCAGTAATTCTTACTTGGTATAGTAGCAAGTGATTTTTATATTGGGCTTCATACTTGTGTGAAGGGATTTTCGTTCGTAAACCAGAGATTGAAGTAAATGCCTCCATCCCCCCTCCCCCCCCCCCCCAATTCCCCTTTTTCTCACCCAATTCTTCCAGGTGGATAGCAGTCAATAACGTTCAAGAAATGTAAATTATTAATACAATTTTTAGCCCTTCTCAATATACCTGTAATACCCATAATGCAGTGTTCTCCAACCAAAACATGTTACCGGTGATGTGCCAGCATGCAGATTTTGTGGAGATTACGCCTGTAAATGCATAACGTTTGTTCACTTGTTAATTGTCAATCCATATTATATATATATATAAAAGGTAGGCATCCTGCATACTAATTATTTACAGCATATGGTATAATTGTCCAAATTATTTTCAACTGCCAAACACTTTAATATTGTTGTTATCATAACACATTAAGAAATTGAAAGATTAACTCGATGCATGTCTTAGTTCAAACATAATAATTTTCATTTCAATACATTGTTATGGACATATACATATTCTACTATCCATAAGATTTTGTGGATCAACTATACTATACATGTTAATGTACATTAGCTACATTATTGTCACAGAATCTGAGTTATAAATAGCATTCAAAACATTGTTATTATTTTTTATTATACTAATAGAAACTTTGTGCAAACGAGATTTTCGTGGCCAAATTTTTTATTTGGCTACCGTTGCACAGCTACTTTTACATATTTTGAGTGGAATGTATTTATTCTTCATTAGCAGTATGAAAAATACTACATAAAATTCCTTGTTTGACATGAACGAGCTCCCACAATCACCTGATACCAGTATTATAAAACATCATTGTTACTTATATTTCAATACCTCTGATTCACATACAGAGGGAAGGAACAACCACAAAGATGAGGTACTGAATGGGCAAAAAACATAATCTGAAAGTGAGGGTGAGTGACCAAACCTTGTGATTGTGAATGATATCCAGAAAGAAAATTCTATATCAGAGAACCAAATTGTTGAACCATTTAATTTCATCAAGCAAATAAGACTAATTTTCCAACTTGTAAAAGAGTTATTGAATTATCTGTAATTTAAGCTCGTTTAATGCTGTCAGGACTGTACAAAGTAAATATACATTAAAATCTGTACCACCTAACAAAGAAGAAGAGGCAAACAAGGCTCTTGTCTGCAGTGCCATTACTGGAATAGGATACTTGTAGGCAGAAGAACTCTTCAGTATACTAGATATTCCTGTAATGAGTGACAAAACATTTCTTAAAAAATACAGACATTGAACATGTAATTAATATTAAAATATATTTCACACAATATAATTTACAACATTCATATATATCTATCTCCACTATTTTAATTTTTACTTCACAATGAGTGCAATATTTAATGTAAATCTCATCTCTTATTAAAGTCCTTTTCAATATTTCTTTTTGGTTATAGTGAATTAACTCACACTCATCATTAACACATGTTCTTTCTGTCTGTTACCATCAATAGTCTTTCACTCACACACCTATTTCAACAGTCCAGCCAGCCAGTCCCACCTTCACTGGACCGGTACTTGTAGTCACAGATTTTCTCTCGCTGGTCAATTCTCTCACCACTTGTTGTTCTTCTCACTCATTGTCTAATGCACACAGTCGTGTAATTGCACAAAATCCAGAAACTCATCAACAACCCTCTGCTCGGAGGCCGAATGTGCTTTTATAGTCACTGGCCTTGGCCTGGAAGGTTCGCTGCACCCTGAGTCATGCTGAGAGAAACTCTTGTTATTATTCCAGAACACTCTTCAGATAAATGCAGAAATTAAATCAGCTGAAGGTAAGGAGTAAGCGAGCCATAAACAATTTATTGCAGTACCAGGTGGAAAAATGTGCAGCAGCACATATTGTAATTAAAAACCCTGATAGGATTATCACTTGCCTGTCATTCAAACATCCTATAGTGATTCCCCGCCCACTATCATATCACTACTCTGTCCTTACGCTTGCTCGGGGTAATGCTGTGACACGTAACAATATATACATATAAATCATCATGATTAGATTACCTTGTTATTTTACATAGTCAAATAGATTGCCTCGTCGCTTGACTGTTTTCAATGCAATATACAATTATTGGAGGACTATGTCCCACATGCATTTAACTACTACATCCACATTGCCTATTATAAATTCTAAGATGAAATGTTTCAGCCCATTGACTAATGTTCTTCTCAGGTTTTTAATAAAGACACTTAATCAGCAGGGGACTATATATTGTCCCTACCTATGTTTAGCTAACAGTACTTTGGCATTTTCAAGTGGAAGACCTAAAACAAAATGCAGTTACCCAGCTAAACTAACTTAAATTAATTCACACTAATGCATCAACCTTATTTTGGACATTATAATAAATGTTAATTTCTGCATAGGTAATCAATTGAAAAACAAGCGAGCCACACAAGGAACATTAAACAATTATTCATAAATTATGGTAATAAAAACAGAGAGAATTTGCTACACTGGAATATTGCTTGAAAACTTTTTCTCCATTGACATTGAAAACCACTTATGTATCACAGACTGTTATCCACACAAAGTGTATAGCTACTATAATAGACAATTTATGTGTCATATTTACCGTATACAAATCTGATCCAAAATTTAAGACCGTAGCATTTATCAGATGAAAAACATTTGCCTCAAAAGTGTTTAAGAGAATGTACCTTTTTATATAATGTAATGGGGTGCTATCTAAAAAACAATAACTAATAGTTTAAACAAATATAAGCGACCCTAAGAGTTCTGTTATTTTAAAAATTTCACTAACCTGAAATTTAAAAACAATTTTTGTGTTTGTAGATACTTTGAGTGAAATGCAAATGCTGAAAAATAATGGTAATTTTTAGTAATGGACATACTATGGATGGCATACCATAAATTTGAGTTATTGGTGAAGAAGAGTGTAATAAAAAATCTTATGCACATGGAATGTTATCAACAGCTGGTGGTGGTAGTTTTCTACAGGTACTATAAAAATATTGTTACTATTTCTCAAAAGTCAGTAGACTAAAACAGGTAATTAAGGGATGGAGGTCTTAATTAAATAAAAGAGTTAATTATAATTTGCCATTTTATAATTTACTGTTATTAGGCCAACAAAGAAAATACTATTGTCTCAATATTTCACAATAAATTTATATATTTTGCTAATTACATTTGATATAAAGTACAATTTAAAATTACTTCAAAGATATTAATGTAAATGAATAACTAAAATCAGACCCAATATAAGGTGTATCAAAACCTATTGAATTACTTTATATTATGTGTCCATATTTAACAGGTCCAATATTTACAATAAAATCTGTATCACATGTTCATTTTAGTCCAGGTCCCACCAGTTCGCAAAATCTAGAGTTCTCAGAGCACCCTCATGCACAGTGGCCATCACTAGTCGGGTATCATGACACCTTGTCTATTTACACCACAAAAACCTCATCCACCATCACCTCGCAATCTCCCGTCGCCTGTCCTTTTCACATGTCTCTTGCTACACCAGACTTCACCTGATTTCCAAGCTTTAGCCAAATGGCTTTTACCAAAGACTGCCGAACCTACAGCTGCTATGATATTTATAGTGTTGTCGGTGATTACCCAGAAATTTCTCTAAATGCTGCATTGCGCCAAGAATCCAAGTTCCCAGAATATTCTTGCTCATCCTCCCAAGTAGTCAGCTTCTCCACCAAGGGGGAGGAGGGGCTGTAACGCTGGACAAATCAGCTGCCAATCATTCCCCGGCTGCCGGTTGTCTGGAGCCGACCACCTGGAGAGAGAGGTCGAGGTGGGTTAACCTCCTCCCTCACACAGTGCCGGACCACGTGCACCTGATGTGAGTGTCTGCGCGCATAAAAATATGTACGAGACAACTGTTTGCTTGCCTGTCTATAAGCTTACTAATAAAAGTCATTACTTATGTGCAGTAATTTCCTGCGGAATACATACATTAATATGGTGTGTATATATATATATATATATATATATATATATATATATATATATATATATATATATATCCATCCCTCTCCACACCCCTCTCTCGCTCTCGCTCTCTCTCTCTATCTATATATATATAAAATTGGTATATTCAGGAAGTATTTCAAATGCCTATATTTCAGTCAAGGATAGTAAGTTATGTAATATTTCAAAGGTCGTGGCAATGACAACTTGTTTGTATTTCATATATTTTCGTTTTTTCCAAATTTATTATTTATCTTTCCTCACTTCATCAGTAGTAACAGACGTCATAGGACGATAGCGCATCTTTTCCTTTTCACTGAGTTATTAAACTAAAAATAAAAACATTGCCACTAAATTGTACGACATGGTGAAACAAAGAAAATAACAGAGGTCACTTTTAGCTGATGTGACCCGACTGCTCGAAAACAATGTTTTCAATGAGGAAACTTTTGACCAATATATAGGGAAGCACAACCTTTCTTGGGTATCACAACAGTTCGTCACAGCATGATCGTTTGCCAGCTGTCAGTCGGACAGCCTGCAATGAGTGATCACGTGACTCGCACCAACCAGCACCTGCGACTTTAACCTTCTTTTGTATTTCAGCTCAAATATCTATTATATTTATTTCCCGTTGGTGGGAGGAGTCAATAGGATGTCGGGAGAGAAAAGTAACGATTCTCTCTCGTCTTTGTAACTCTTGAAGTGAAGTTTTGTTTTATGAAGGCTGCCATTGCCTTGTTTTTTTGTTCATCAGCTGCGAGTATCAATAGTTTGTTTTGCCGAGACAACAATAAATCTCCAGTAAATATTTAACTTCTTTTTTTATTTATTGGCAATCCTGGTATCAACCAACTTTCATTATTATGTAGTCCTCCAACTCACGCTGAGCTAGTTCGTTGGTGTTTACTGAGAACTACAACAAGAGGACAGGACCGTAACCTGTTACAAGGATTGCTCATTTTTTATTATTACATTAATATCCAGTTCACAACTGAGAAAAAACAGTGATTAGTTCTATTATGTGTTGACAGTTTTCTTATGTGCATACAAATATTTGATTAATGTAATTGTAGGTATCTGATTTTATACGTAAATGTGATGAGATTGTTGTCTGTACTGATGTATATTTTCTCTGCTATCATTCCAATGATGTATGATATATTAATTACTTTATAGACGCTGTTCATGATATAGTAAGCACTTTTGAAATCAACCTTAGAAAAATGTCACTGTTCCTGCCTGCATATATTTTAATGGGCTCCCTGAGTGACATTCACCTAGTAAAGTTGGCAACGATGGATGGAAAGTAGTTCTCTATCTTAATGTTGAATAAAGTGTTAGGTAATCATTTGATTCTTGAATTATTTCTTTCACTTTCTTTTTTTTTAAATGCATCAACATGTAAAAATTAGCAGATTTGTTAAGTATTTACTATTCTAACAATTTCACAGCTTCACTTGACAGACGTATGAATAAAGTGACGAGGCCCATGGCAATGTTAATTTTACATAAGGCAGAAGAATATATGACGTGCATACAAGTAGATCTTAAGCATGGCTTTCAAAAGTGCTCATTTTACTGTGAACAGCCTATACACAGAAAGGCATTTTTCATACTCAGTTAACGTTTTAACTCTTGTTACAGTTTCTTTACACAGCCCTAACTTTACTGTGTTGGAGCATCCTGCTTTTAGTTATCCAATTTTTGTTCCTAGCAATTTGTAAGTTCATTTTTTGTTTCTCTAATAATGAATTAAATGTATTTTTTGTTTCTCTAATAATGAATTAAATGTATTTTTTGCAATAACTATTACAGTTTTATATTAAAATTAGACTAAAATACATCCGGGAAAGAGAGCCGCAATTTTGTAAATATTACTCTCAAACCAACACCCCTGTTACATCACTCTTAACAGCTGTTATCTGCCAGCTTTGACACTTATACCTACATGCATGGAAATTTCACGAATCGTGATATCACAAAATAAAACTGAAATTAACCTCAATTTGCGACATAGCAGGGAAATTTGTGAGCATCGTGAAATAACACCAAAAATCATATGTTGTGCAAATGTATCAAATAAATGTATTGAATAATAAAATGGTAAATGTCTGGAAATCAAAATGTTTGTTTGCTAAAGTTAAACGTGAATATTTTATAAGTTCTTAGTAGTGGGAGCGTATGGATTCTGGTCTTTTTTAGTATATTTGTATCAATGTACTTTGAGTGTTTCGGTTAGTATATAAGCAGGTTCCGGGTACAGTTTTATTTACTTAGCTCTCTGTCATCACACAAGACATATCACAATTTTGCGGAGGCATTTGCATCCGGGCTATTACCCTAAGAAGGTACACGTAACATTTTGTAGTTTTCAAAGGATGTTAATAAAGATGACAGGTCGTGGACTGTTAAAATTGTCTATGTAGAAGAAAGTTATATTTCGTTGTAATTTTTGTACTGTTTTGGTCTTCAAGAAATGACTGCTAAAGCAGGTAGTGGCTTGTTGGAAATGTGCTTCTTCAGAAAGCCCCAGCATGAAAAGGATCCTGCTCCTAAGGAAATTAATGATGTCGATACTTGAGAAATCATATGCTGGAAGGTTTTTCCAGTTCATGAAGGGAATTTGTAGCATTTGCTCTTAAATTGCTATGGTTGCTAATTCTGAAAGGTCTTTTTTGGCATATTCTAGCATAGTTAGTGACAGAAGTAGGAAACTTAAACCAGAAAATGCTGAAGTGTATACAATGGTTTCTTTCAACTAAAGATATAAATTTTTTTCATAGACTTCAAAGATTTTATTTTAGATCTCCTAATCCACTATGCTGTGCTAAATTGTTTTTGGATATTAAATATTAGTGCTTACGTCTTGAGCATAGTCCTACAGACAGAGGCTGACAATATGTATAAGTTATGCTTTTCTGAAACTGTGTGTAATTTATAGTAGAATTACTCATTGTGATGTGCAGCATACGTATATACTTAAATTAGTTTAATTTCATTATTTTTATTAAGTTAAATTACTTATGGCTATATAATCAATACAATATTTTTTATCCATTGTGTTTATTACTATGGATTACACTTGGCACTGGACATTATTCCAAAAGTTAAACCCAAAAAAGTATAACAGCAAAATAAAATCAAAATTCAGTTTCTAAAAAACCAAATTTGATGAAAAATAAAACCATTTTTACGGACCTCTACTCATGCCTATTGAAGATAAAGAAAACTGTCCCATGGTGTAGTTAGGAGTACACTGCCATCATAAAGACTCAGTTTGCATGTTGCAAGCTTCCGAAATGCCCTTAAGCGACAGGTGTGCCAAGACAAGCAAAGTGATGAGCCAGGAATGTGATATGCAAGCAGAGAGTAGTGTGATGACAAAAGAGACCAATGGGAGTCAAGTATACAGAATGCAAGCATCAGTGTAGTGGTGAGAGAGACTGGCAGGCAGGAATATTGAACTGGATGTGTGACAGACATTTGAAATGAAGTAAATACACAGTTTGAATATGTGTAAATAATGAGCTTAAATTAAGTGACTGTAACCAATACAGTGACTTTGATAAGGACTTTAATTAGAATTGAGAGACACAAACATTATGCTCACTGACTATAACAATAATAATAGTGGAATACATAATTTAATTAGTAAATAATAGTATGAATAAATTAATAATGAAATTTAGATCTTTCATTTTGATTAATACGTCTACCCCTCTCAATATTGGATACATAATTCTGGCATTCTGGTTTGGTTTTTTTAAATATGTCATACTTCACAGATACTTCATTTGTTTGTGCCTGATGTCACCACACTTTTTAATTTAAATGAGGTGCCAAGATTTAGTTTTACGCCACTGAAATCCTAATTTTTCAGGATTTTATGTAGAGTGCTATTGCAGCCTTCAAACCCTATCTCCATTTTCAACTTCTCTCTTAGTCTTTGGCACTGAGCAAGCACACTTTCCTGTAATTATACAAATTATATATTTTTCTGCAGACTACACCTTCAAACCCCTTCAGTTTGTATTCCAAACAATCTTTCATTGTCAGGTGTATGAAATTACCCTTCACCAATCTCGTGTACATGCTTTTCTTGTTTTTAATCTGTTGAATAGTGGTATGGCATGACCTCATTGCTTTTGTAGTGCACGAAACTTGTGCTTAGTCAAGAAAGATAGACAAAGACAGTACACCATTCCGAGCTCTATTTTCCATAAAATTTAACACATTAAACAGAACCGCTTGTGCTTGTGAATAAAGTTCCTTCTGTTAAATCTTTGCCAGTGTATGCAGCATTTGATCTAATCATTTGTATTTTATACGTATAGAACAAATGAACGAAGCTGTATAAAGGTTACATAAATGACTAACAATTCACTATTCCCAGAGAAGAAATATTTATAAACCAGTGACCAGTGAAGTAAGTGCTTAGTGACAGACTGTGAACTAGGTCAATATTTTCAGGTAGGGTGATATGCGAAAAATAAACCATGAATAGCCCTCTGTGTGCACAGTGCACTGGGACCCTCAGCCTCATAGCCAAGGCCATTATAACAACTGTTCAGGCACCATCTTATCCCAAGGGAAGTGTACATTACTTTATAGACTGTTCACAGTAAAGTGAGCACTTTTGAGGCCCTAGTTACTTTATTCTTTCAGTCACTGTTTATTCTTTAACCACCTTTTTAAATAAATATTTCCATCTGAGTAATAAACACAGTGTGTATAATCCACTGCAAACTAAAGATAACGCCTAAGGCTAAAATAAAATATTTTTATTGGCTATTATTCCAAATATGAGGGCTTTCAAAAGTGCTCACTTTACCGTGATTAGCCTATAGTAAATAAATGTAACACTATTAAGCATAGATACCACCCTAACTTAACTGATATTCTGTATTTTGTAATTGTAATACACTATTGACCAAAAAGTAATTGGGTACCCATGAAGATAGATAATTCAGTACGTCAGTTGACTTGTGTGGCCACCATATGCTGCAGGCCGGTGTAGAACCAGTTGACAAGGAGATAGCACAAGGTAAGAGCTATCGGACTTCGATAAGGGTGTGATTGTGGGCTGCCATCTCAGAGGACTGTCTAGCCGGGCAATTGCACGGAAGGTAAAGAGGCCCAAATCAACAGTCGCATTTCATCCTGCGTAAGTGGAAGGTCGATGGGCATTGTGCCAATGCAGCACATTCTGGGCAATGTCCAATCTTGACAGACAGAAATCGCAGAACCCTGAAACGTGAAATTGTCAATAAACAGGGAATAACCCATAGCTGACGGGAGATTAATGCAGCAACAGGAGTATCTGTTTCCATTTGAACATTGCGTACAGAGGCCCACCGACTTGGATATTTCGGAAGAGCAGGTGCACATAAGTCCCATATCACGACAAGCACTAAAGCTCTGGGACTCAGGTGGTGTTTGGACCGTCGCAACTGGACGCTGGAGCAGTGGAAATCGGTTCTGTGCAGTGATGAGTAGACGTTTACATTATTCCGGTCCGATGGACATGTATGGGTGTGGCGTCTACCCGGGGAATGGCTTCTGCCGGAGTGTATAGTGCCAACTAGGAAATTCGGTGGTGGTAGAGTGATGGTGTGGGGCTGCTTCACGGCCTTCGGCATAGGACCACTGATGTTTGTCCATTGTAGCATGAACACAGAGGCCTACTGTAAAATTCTGGATAGTGAAATGCTCTGAACATGGTGGCGATTTTACAGAATGGACACGTGTGACTTCCAGGATGACAATGCAGGTGCCATGTTTCAAGGGCTACTATGCAGTGGTATGTCAACAACAGTGTTCGCCGATTGGACTGGCCTGCCCAGAGCCCCAACCTGAACCCTATAGAACATCTACGGGAAGAATTGGGTCGCCGGGTGAGGGTTCGTCAGGCAGGGCCAAAATCAATTGCTCAACTCATGGAATGATTGCAAGACGAATGGTGATGAATCCCCATGATGTCTTGCAAACACTCGTAGAGAGCAAGCCAGACAGGGTGGCTGCTGTTATAGCTGCAAAAGGTGGCCCTACAAGAACAGGGTGACAACCACCGAGCAAACATTGTGGACAGGTGCCCAATTACATTTTGGTTGATAGTGTATATGTTAAACAGATGAGTGACGTACAAGTTATGTTAAACAGGATGAAAAGCCAATCTTTCCCTTTGTTTTGAATTACAGACAAAGAATCTAGTGTAATTAGGGAATTTTTTAACATTGTTCGAAAACATGTTTTGGTACTTCGACAAGATAGGACGAAACATACATGTACCCTGAACTGAGACCAATATAAATGAACACAGATTGCAGTCAAAATTATAAAAACTGCGCTCCTAATTGGCCATCGATGAGGTGCCCCATGAGACAGTATATTGTGGCACCAGACAAATGTTTACAGTATGCTTGAATATTATGCACCATTCATTCACAAAACAATATTTAAAAAAAAAGAGTACCTTGTGCTAAGACCTACTCTGGCAAATTTCCTAATTACATTTTTGTTGTACATCATATACACAGTGTGTTCGTACTAACATGTTCATAGTCTAGCCACCACAACCACAACATAAAATAATATATATTGCACACGTTAAACTGTAAAAACTGTACTTACTTTCTTAAACACTTGTGTCTCTGGCAGCAGCAACTTCACTACTAAGTAGCAAGATTTTCAAATTAATTTTCTCTTGGCGCCGGTACTTATTGACAATGACGACTTTCGACTGTTGCATCTTGAAGAGCAGACTCCACAGACAAAATAACACGACCGATAGCATCTATATCTTGATAAACGTACTTCACAATTAATATATTAGTGTTAGCTCACAGTAAGCTATCAGCACCCGGTTCCATTACCTTACATTTTTGGAATTAATAAACTTTAGAAACATTTCCTCAAAACTATCAACATAATAAAGTTAATAATTATTTTTCTAATTGCACACCCAATAGCTCCCAGAATTTGTTACCTAAGTTCGATACTTTGCACTTTAGATTTTACCTTAGCAATTTAAATTTTATGTATGCAAGAACTTTATCAGGACTGGATGCATATTTTATTTAATAGTTCATTTATCTTAAATACACGTTAATGATTAATTTCTTAACAATAATTTATATCATTATTAGATGAAGGATTTAATCAGCTTTATTTTATCTAGTATGTTCAACAAAAACATAACAGTTGCACTACCCGCTAATGAATGTAATTCCTAAAACAGTGAGTAAAATTGGTAGAAATCCACCTTTATGGGCTCCACTTATTCTGTTTTTTATGATGATTCCCTTAATTATATGTAATAATGTTAACTTTACTGCAATGATTTTTGTCAATTTATTTATTTTTACAGTTATTCCTCATATAAATATAAATCTTTAATTCTTCAAATGTTCTTTTACTTCTCTTTGATAAAATTTTCATGCTTAATACTGTTAAATTCTACCAGCTCCATGCTGTTAAATTTTATCTGCTTCATGTCTTGTTTATAAACATTTTGATCTATATGCTGTCTTTTTCACAAGCTTCATTTAAATGATTTATCCTTTTCTCTCCTCTTTCCTAACTTACTTTTAATTTAGTAACAGGACCACAAAAATTATATCCAGGAAGATGTATTTATGGTAAATATAAATTATTTAATGCTCAATTTACTATTTCTTTCCCATACTGTTCATAACACCAAATTAATGACATAAAATTTAAAATTATCATTAAATAAGGGATATTCCTTTATGCTTATTAAGAATGAAAGCAGTAAATTTATTATTTAACATATTAATCATGCTAACTTTTCCATTATTATGTTATTATTACTTGGATTTTCTACAGCATATATATATATATATATATATATATATATATATATATAATATATATATATATATAAAATTTACCATTAAGTACATGCATACACATTTATTTTTCTGCAATTTCATTACCTATCATTCTTTTATACATCAAATATTATAAAGGCTTAATTTCACTTAATTCATCATGATGTACTTCTGCTGGTGTATGATATATTGTACTTCTTTTAATTACAAGTACTAATGATTTAATTAAATGTTTGTTTTCTTCAGCCAATTCTTGTTTCTTACCAATATTTTGTAATTAATTGATTAAAGGCATACCTATATCCTCACAGCTTACATAAACAACTTCATAACATTTTTATGACTTCCATTATTTTCCGGTAAATATTTTAACCACCAAAAACTTTTTTTATCTGGGTTGTTATTCTTTTATATTTATGTAGGAAAAAATATTTAATATAAATATGTATATAAAATGCTGTACACTAATCACTATCTACCTACAAGAATTTTAAAACATACATAACATTTTGAAATACAAAGTTTTTCCCTGATAGATCAAACCAATGGAAATTTCAATATTTAGAATAGTAAGTGAATTTAATATACCTATAGGGCTTTCTTTTCCTTGCAATGTTTATATAAACAATTTACAGAAAATTATTCTGAAGATACTACAATAAACATTTCTAAATTTTTCCTGTTTCAGATTTCCAGAGTTTAAATTTTTAAACATTGTTGTATTGTTAAAAAAGGAAACAATTGAATAACAACATCAACACTTATGAATACCTTGAGAGAAAATGATTTAGATATGATTAGTGGTGATATGTATCAAGTTAAATCTGTTCATTCTGATAAACCTAATGAGATAATTTATCCATTAAGATACTTATTTGGCTTTACAAGAGATAATTAAACAATTTATTTGAAAAGTGTATATAAAATAACTCTGATCATAATTCATTATTAATTGTTTATATGTTTGTTTATCAAACAAAGATAGCTGATGGTAGTGGTGATAAAGATTATGCTGCCAAAAATTTCCAAACTAGAAATAATGAAGCATACTGTCAAATATGAAGCTAATACTGCTATTGTTATAAAAGAAAAGTTTCATGAACAGCTCAAAAAAATCCACAATAGTTTTTATGATTGGCAGTTTTTGGGGAAAAAAAAAAAAAGTATATCAACATTCTAATGTTTTTAATTTTGCGAACAAACATGGTACTGAGAATGGGGTGGATTTACAACACCATTCTCAATATTTTTTATTCAACATTGGTTGCACAATTTTAATTAGAAGTTTTAGATTTGCAGGGATGTGTGCGATAAAATTAAATAAAATTCCTTTATTGTATAACAGTTACACAAAAAATTTTACAATTTGTTTACACAAAGCTTCTAAATCAAGACAAGACAATCAATTAAACAAATTATCTTAGTAAACTCTATACTCATTTGAACTGATAGCAATATAATGTGTAAAATGTTTGTGGGTTTATATATGTAAAGTATTACAATTAACTACTATGCCCATATAAAAATCATTCCTTTAAAAAAATACACTAATTTGACATGACCATGCAAATTGCAACATTTGGTATAATTATGTTAAATGTTAACAAGCAAAAAATTGTAACAATTTAGTACCTCTAAATACTTTTTTGTTCCTGGTTGTGCACAATGGTATGCGATGATGGTAGGGAATTGTCCTTGAAAGACTGCATCAGCAGATTTATTGGCCAAAGTTGTAGAAAACACAAATATCTGGCTTTGCTGTTGCATGTATTGAGCCTCCATTGTGCCAGGTTGTTTGTTGATCACATTGCTTGGTAAAGGTTGAATACCACTTGGTGGTTGGCCAGTTGTTGTGGACAATGACATGTTCAAAGAGCCAGGAACTTCACACTGATCTAATAATAGCATTCAGAAAAAGTACATCAGCACTAACAATAACAGCTTATTATGGAATATATACCTAACAATGTTGAGTCATATTTACCTGACAATTCTGTGGTTCCACTGCCATTCAACTCATGCTTTACAGACACAGTAGAAGACTTGTCATTAACTTTCTCCTCTTCAGATTTTGCAACTGAAACAAATTTGTTTTAATAAAACCAAATACACTCATCTATACTGTATTTGGCATAGAACACACTGACCAACATTATCACTGACATTATTTGTGTGTCTAAACCACATAAGCCTAACTTATCAGTACATATTTGTAGTAATTTCATAAATAATGGGTATAAAAATTAACATGGAGAAAGTAATCAAAAACTCTCAATTTCCTATATATCTGTTAAAATAAATAATTATTATATATATGTGTGTGTGTGTGTGTGTGTGTGTGTGTGTAAAATTATAATAAACTAAAAAAAGGACAATTATATTGTTTAAAACATGATTTTATAAATTTTCTATGGACACACAACTGTTATCTACTGCTTCAGCTGAAATATTAGTTGAAAATTGCAACTGGAATAGTTCACCTATTCAAAACTTGCTGCCCTCAAGTGACTCGTAACACGATTACTCTCACTTTGTAAACAAGTTAACTTTATTCTCAAAAATTATTATATTTTTAATTTTTGTCACGTCATGTTTAAATTACTTTATATTTCCTGCTATCCAATAAAATTACAATTATAAACAAAATATTACCACTAGAACAACTGAAAACAAAACTTTTGTCACAGTCCTAACAACCGATATGGTGACAGTGTGAACACAAACTGGTGGCAACAACTGAGGGGTATTCTTGCGTAAAGATGGTAATAAGGGGAAGTTACCTGCCATCCAGACAAGCTTAGCTTTGGAAGGGGACGGGTCATGACAGTTCACAGCCTGGAATGAATCAGCCATGAGTGACTATGTACAATATGGTATCTGATTAAAATACCTACTGGTGCAATGATGCCAATATAGCTAATATAATCCAAACACAATACTTCTATATTCCTGGGTGCCCATGAATGCAAGTCAAACTGAAATTACTACTATAGTGAAATGATCTCCCAACACGCACACTACATCGACCTGGGTAACCTAAGATCGACGAATCCACACAACGTACTAAGTGTTTTCCTACACCAAATAATTCTTGCAAACTCGACTTTAACCCAATGGATTTCTAATCTAGAGCTATTACATGCCCAACAATATGGCATAATATTCATTTTCATGACACACTGGAACAACATAGCCTCTTAACCTTACTCCCTGTGATGTCCATTCATAGTACTCCAACACATCAAGTTGTTAGTTATGTAACTCGACTACACACACAAATGAGATACACTTGAATAGAACAATCAATTAATATACCATAAAATGCAGACGGTTAAGGCTCCCACTGAGTCACTCAGACCCTTAAATTTCAATCAATTACAAAAATGGCATGAAACAAATACAAAACCTTGGGAGACAGTGGTCCCACAAAACATGGTGTGCATACATGAAGAGCACTTGTACCATTTAATTGTAGCTTGGTGGTCCCAAACCACTTGAGATATATGTATAAGGTAAGTACCACACTTAGGAAATTTTGCTAGCTGGACTTGATTAAGGGGAGGAACCATATCAACAAGAGGACAATGTTCACTTACTGCCCATAAGAATCATCCCATACCATCACCACTTAATAATTCTATGAATATGTTCATGCAATGAAGCATTATCGTCAAGCAGAAGTTATAGCACAGAGTAGCCAATTTCTAAATGCAAGAATCTATGGGGATTATTTTGAATATTCTCACAAATTTTATGAAAAATTATGGTTTATTATTTACAAAAACTTAAAACACTATAACAAAATACAAATTAAAAGTTCCGCTCTCACTATTATTCCTCAAGATAGCGTCTGTAATGTCAAAGCAGATTCGTTCTATCAATATTATCTTATCCTATCAATGTTTACTTACAATTTACCGTGACACAAATCTTCTTAACCTAAGTGAACAACTAAGGTGAAATTAATTCTATTTTGGGACATTCCCAATCAATATCATTTCATTTTAATCATAAAACCAATATAATTCAAAAAATTTCCATTTAAAAATTTAACATCCCAGGTATAAAGGCGTTAAACTGAGACTTAGCTAGAAGTTCACCTTGATACATTCTTAACTTGATCTGTTACATATCAAAGTTAAGGGAGCCCAAATACCTAACATTATCCATTATGTAAATCGTAAAAGTTGGTGAGTCTGCAATAGTAATTTACCAACTTCAGCTCATCAGTAAGCAAAGACATGCATCTGATCACACCGGAGTTTTTATTGTTGGCCACCATGACGCGTCAAGATATTGTACTGTTTGCCAAAGCAAGAATAGATGTTCTAGCCTAGGAATTTAATTATTCACCGGCCCACCGAGACTATGCAAAGGCGGCACCGAGTTACACTGCACTCTGCTAAATGGCTACACCGCTACACCAGTATGCTTAGCCACCTCCACTCTCCAAGCCGGTCAGTGACGTCACAGCTCCATGAAGCTATGTTACCTCCATCCCCTCTCTCCAACCTGCACCTCACCCTCAAGATCACCAGCCAATGACAGCAGAGGAAGCCTCCAGCAGAGTATAAAAAGTGGGCCGCGACGCTTGCTCAGGATCAGTCTTCAGCCTTCCACTGCACTCGTCGCTCAGCTACACTTATAGCTCTACCCTCCAACCTTCATCGCACATTTACTGCAAAAGGGAAACCTACTCATTGGTCACCACCGAGCTGTTAGCACCGGAACCATCCTTCTAGACCTGCTCAGTTTTCCTTGAAGATCACAAACCGCAGTATTATTTACACTCAGACACTGCAGCCCCTTCTGGGCAACAACCGAGTAGGGAGTTAGTACAAATTTTAGTTGTTTTCACAGTGCTCATATATCTCACCATTGTTAATTCACACACAGGTTGCCTCTACCTGTTAAGCGTAGTGGGCTGAACACGCCCATAGCTAACGCCCGTGCATGAACCCACATAACAAAAAGTGGAAAACAGAACAAGAGGGATTGCGTCAAGCGGGGATTATAAACAATCAGCGAGATATTCAACAAATGGACAATATAGGCCAGCGCAAGGTTCATTGCGTGGCCAGACGTCTGCTAGTAACATGAGGGTGCTGTATGGACGTCAGCCAGTGGCCGACCTCAAGAAGGGCAACGAAAGGGGTGTGCCGAACCGCCGTTGCCATACATCGAGGGATGCAGCCTGCAGCAAGAAATTAAGGTGAAACAGTTCCAAGCATAAAGACTAAGAGACATTAGTTGGTAATCATAAAAGTGGATTTTTAAGTAATCGATTAGCAATAAAGAATAAACTCCCTCCCACTTATTATAAAGTATATAGTGTAAAGTATTGTAATTTATGTGATTTATATCATTTTTTTTTTAAAGCGGTTAAAGAAACCCCTGTCTTTAATAATCAACAAGTCCCAGTTACATTAAACGCTCTCATAGCGAGGCGGAGTCACCTGTAGCAGTACTTTAATAATAGTTTATATTAGCTAGAGTTTGACTCATGTACAGTAGGTTAAGCTTCCGTAAACTCATGCTAAACGTAGGAGGTAGTGCGACACAGGTTTATTTCTCGCAAGAAGAAATAAAAACAGTGTTTTATCTGACTCAAGGAGACCCCTTTCCTGTATTCTTTGCACCTTGCCCAGTTGACCTCACGCCGTAGAGAGAAACCCAGATGACCCGGGAAAGTTACTATCTCAAGCCAAAACACTGATTGCAAACCCACACACACATTAGATATGGCCAACCTTTCTGCAAACCTTGGTAGACAGAAGAGTAGAGCACACACATAGGTACTCTGCTTCGCGAGTACAGCTTGTTGGCTTGGTGCTCGCCCTCTCCACTGCGTTTTGGGCACCGCAGGGGTTGTTCCCCAAGTTGGGAAGTATTGAACACAGACCTACACCCATGTGCAGGGACTGTTTATAGTGAGGCCTGAATCCCATTGCTCACCGCATTTAGACACTGAGCACTGTCAGAAGGGTATACGCTCCCTCTGCAGACAATCCACGTGGCTCTACAGGTAAGAGTACACATTCACTGTATTTCTCTCATGGACATGAGGGGTGTTCTCGACTCCTAATGCATTTTTTCCACCGTAGTGGTATTCGTGAGAAAGTAAAGCAAGTGCTGACTGCCTCTGGGCAATTACAAGAACTGACCCCTACCCTTGTCGCCTTCATCAACCAGCTCACACCTAAGGAACAGGCCCAGGCCTTTCACCATCTTCTAGTGCCTGTCACTCCTGAGATACCAAAGAACCGAATAACCTTTTTGAGGTGCCGACATGACTGGACCTAAGATACACCCTTGGGTTGCTGAATACAGCCAGCCTGACTAGCCACCAACATTTCCAACAGCCTGTTTCCGACTTGAGATATTTGATCTAACCCCCTCCCCGCATTGAAAACACGTCAGAAGTCTGAATCTTAATTTACCTGTAACACATGTATGCCTCACAGATAACCCCAGGGTAAAGCCAAACACAGAGGGTACGCGCATTGCCCAGGTATACTGCCAAGAGCACCCCGCTCTAAGCGCAAAATTACCTCACCCTTACCCGACTTTGTGCCCTGCCGCAAAGCTAACAGGCCAGTTCTCTACACTGGACATGCACCAGTGCCACGTGGAGACTGGAAAATCCAGTAACTCTGTCAGAAGGGATCCGCCTGTCCTAGTGCCCCGCAAAACCAAACCTCTCTCCGATGTAGTGAGCGTCCAGTCTGCCGAGGCATCACGCATCAGTATTTAAAGATTTTTTCTCATCAATGTGTTATATGTATTCACAAGAGGTTTTCACATGTTTTCCAAGCTTGTTCATGTAACATATTTCAGAGTTTTGGTAAAGGGCATAGTAGAGTCACTAGCCACATATGCCACTCCACCCACAAAAATGTGTAGTTAGCTCACGTTACCTCGTCAGTTTTTGGTTAATATTTAGTTGGTTTAACTTCATAGTTCATCCATTTGTCTACAGGTTTCTTCATTTTGCAATGTTTTGGTAGGCGACATCAAATATCAGTTTAATTTCATTTCATCCAATTATCAACCATAACCTGCTTGTTGACAGCAATGTGGAAGTTGTCAGAGAAGTGTTGGGGATTGGTCCCAGCAAGAAGCCAATCAAGGAAGAGCTCAGGTTGACAGGCTGTTGTACATCTAAAGCATGGGGAGGAGGGATATTGTGATATGGGCTAGGCCCATAAAGTATGTGTTTATGAGGTTAACATCCCCAGCTCCTTGCACCTCATTGCCAAGGAGGCTCTGCAAGTATGGCCAGCACCAGGGAGTTTATGTGAGTCATGTGTAACTGACCGAGGCAAATGACTACACTGGGGTGGTGTAAAAACTTGTGTGTTTGTGATAGCCAGCTGGCTAGTTACAATTACTATCCGATTGACAAGGGATTGATTCCCCTAACACCATGAGAGCTCTCCCATCATCAGCCTATGTTAAGTGGGACAGCATGCCAAGGCTGAGACCAGTGTTCCACCATTCATCCATTAAGGTAGTCACCCTGATTCATCTGAGAGCAGTACAGAGATGCAGCTTTCACTGTTCACCTTAAGAGTGAGGTACAGTAGCCCGAAGTAACAGCCAATGGGTGCATAAGACCTCACATTTTTAAGGAGAGGGTGTTGGGCATTACCCGGATCTTGAGGAGAGGGCAAAAGTACTGTGAGTGTGGTGACAAGGGACATCTGTTGAATAAACAGACTAGTTTCACCACATTCACTGTAACAGTTCTAGTAGAAGTTATGAGCTCCTTTTCCTCGCCCTATGCCAGAATGCTGCCGCCCATTCCCACAAGCGTGGCACGAGTTACGCCAAGCCTACCTTCAGTCTATCAGCAGAGAGAAGAAGAACTCTTGAATGGTGGCAAGCATATCTGGTCGAGCAGAGGCAGCATGCACAGGTGAGGCTGTCACTCCTCCAGCAAAGGGTACAAGTCAGATTTCATCCAGCATCACCCCTGGGAGACTACTTTGTAAGGGTGGTGGGGGGGGTTATCATCTAACTACCTTGTAGCTAAACGACCGAATCCTATCTCTGAGACCTCCCTAGCAGAAATAATGTGGAAATATTCTTTAATATTAACTAACTGCAGCAGGATCAGAGCCTGCCACTGCAAAGGTTGTTAACAGTCAAGCCCCGAGCAACCCTGCTGACCCAAGGAGACATGTAGAGGGCCTGGCAAAGAACAAAGACACAGGAACAGGAAGGGTGAGGCAGAGGGGGCATCTGCCTGGGAAAACCAGACAGGGAAGAGCTTATCTCCAACTCGCATACCTGGCTCGCTCACCCTCACTGCTGCCAAACGACTGGCAAACAGTGCTGTTTTGGCGAGTGAATAGTTTGGGACAGGAAATTCTTTGTTAGTCTGCTTGATTCATGCTATAAATTTGTTTTTGTATTGCAGTACTAATTTCATTAAACAAACACATACAACTGAATTTATTTGCATTTACTTTAAATTATTTGTTCTTAGGAAAACCTTAATTGGTAAAAAAATTTTGGTTTGTGTTGAAAGTTTACTTCACAGTTATTTAACAGTAGGCTGTTCACAGTCAAATCTAGAGTGAGTATTATCAAAATCAACATTTCAAAAAGCGGATTTGCAACAACCTATCCCATCCATCTGTTACGTTATCAACAGCCCATTAAGTGCCATGCCTTTGATAATTCCATCCGTCCACCTGTCAAACATAGGAAAGCTTTATCTGGACGAACGGACAATAGTTAGGTCGACAAAGGGGTTGCTAAGCAATTGGTTTGTTGCAGTGGCCTTTCATGTTTTCTTGTACAATCAATGACATTAATAAAAACTTTTTTATTAACACCTGCCATGCCCTATTGTATGCTTACAAAGAAAGGTACAAATACAAATTTAGGCTTTTTTAAACTTTCCATGTGTATGTGTACTTGTGCGTATGAACAGAATCAGTTATCGTTAGACACCTGAAAAAGTAAGTTTTTTTTTCCTTCAAAAATGTGTAATTTTTTTTGAAAAGGTGTTAATTTTGTCAAAAATAGCGGTTATTTTCTTGCTACAAAAATGCAGATTTCTGGATAAGAATTGCTCCAATTTTTAATGTGCTCTTTATAAAGACATACAAAATTTGAGAAATGTCACTATTTGTAAAACCTGAAATTGGAAATGTTATTCCTATTGATAAGCGGTGTTTTTTATCAATTGTAAGTTCCTTGCAAAAATTCCTAACCCCCCAAAGAAATATACAGTTATGGTTTTAAGACAAAAACACTAGTTTCCTTTATCAACAATAAAAACAATTTCAGATTTTACTTAAGACTTTGTATTCTGCCCAACACCTGGAACAACAAATGCTCGCAATGCAATGGCAAGGGCATGCTGATTCATGAAAAGAATAATGTAAACAATTTATACACAACTATACAAGTAGTGTTAAAAAATAAAAATAAAAGTGCCTTGTACAAAGATTAAAAAAAAAAAATAGAGAAATCTGCCTGTGCGTTTATGAACCATCAAAACTTTCAACAGCAGATTTTTTCGTTAAGTACGTGCTGACAAAACTTTCGTTTTTTAATGCATATATTTACAGAGAATGTGTATGATAAAAATACAGTTAATTGGACAAATACAAGTGTTAAATACGTGCTAAATTGATTTACAAATATACTCCATGTAAGTAAATGCGTATAAACACATTTTTCACAGCCCCGTAGCTCGCTTTGTAAAGAATAAAGAATTGTTGGTTAAAACGTGACGATACTACGAATGTATACATGGCGTGAATTCTATAGATAGCATGGTGCTTGGTGAACGTGAACACTACAATGTCGTGTTTTCCTAATGAACAAATAAACTTTTGCATGGCTGTGCAGTAGAATTTTCACTCAAAGTGACACATTGTCCATTGCGATCATGTTATCTATGATCGTAAATATACGTGATTAAAAAGTAAACATGTTTTCATTTATGGTGTTAAAGGAAGAAATCTACTGGCCAACTATGCATGCATTTGTATTTGAATATCCAAAAGCACATTAAATATGTCTTATGAAGCAACTCTATGGCATAAAACAATAGTAATTCACGAAAATACCACAGGATTTTGTACAATTCGTGAATTATTGCTGAAATTCTCAAAAATCGTAATTTTCAGTTTGTTATTGAAAAAGTCATGTTATTTTTCGCTTTATCATGTTTGCTAATTTTTCAGATCTCTAGTTATCGAATTTACTTATACTGTAGAAATATTTTCAAACTGTACACATATTTGACTGTGTGGTTCAGCTAGGAGTTAGGCAGATCTATGGCAAACAACGGACGTACGAGACAGCCTATTGTAACTCCGGCACTAACTACATGCATGTTGTCTGAGGTTGTCAATTATGATAGTAGCCAACAACAAAAAATATTTCTGTCTTATCATTGTAATAAATACCTAATGTTTAAATTTTTGGCAGATGAAGTAGGTAGTACTTTTTGGTTTTACACATATTGATAGTAGGAATTTGCATAATACAGATTTTTTTTTGCAAATAATTTCACCAAGATAGATTACCAGTACATTGATAAAACACCAACCAGGCCGACTGTTTTAACCCCTTTGTTTTTTACCAAAGTAAAGTCCATACTTAGTTTCACATCAAGGCTGTTAAGTTCTGTTCCCTGAATGAATGAAATTACATGCAGTAACATTATTAGCATGTATTGTTTGGCAGTGATGTCGGAGAGCTACTACTTTGACATTCTACAGTATTAAATTCATGCATTATTTTTTTTATTTACTTATTAATTTATATGCAAAATTTTCAGCCTGTGGCCAGTTTACAACAAATTGTGTGGGATTACAGAGCTAAAATTACATTGAAATTTGGATACAAGCAATTTTTATAAATATTTGAAAACCATAACAATAAGACATTATAGAAACTATTCACAATCCTTAAATCATTCAAAGTCTTGGTGCAGTTTTGTTTTTCTAATTTTACATATACATAGTTATAATAAACTAAAACCACAAAATAATGAAAGTAAGAAATTTGTATTAAGTCATTATTATACTAGTTCAGAGCACATGAAAACTTTAGGAATTACACAAGGTCCTGTATATACGAGTTCATTTTTTGCATCAGCAGATAGCAATTAAATTGCTTTCTGAATGTGGCACCACTCACTTATTGATGTAAATATACAAACAAATTTAAGTACAGTATTTGAGATTTAATCACCAAAACCATGCAATCTTCCAGTGACATTTTGAAAGAGTTTGCTTTCAGAACATCCAAGAGGAAGTTAACTTTTGGCAATAGCACAACAGCTAATATGTTAATTAATAAAATTTTGTTCACAAGGTCTGTACACACATTCCTTCCTTCCAAATAAATAATGCAAGCATTGTTTAATTTGTGAATTCATAGTCATTTTGCAGATCACTATTATGTTTATTGTTTGTGTATTTGGACGAATAACTATAATTTTAGTTTTTGTATGTGTAGATATGAAACCTTCTCATTCAGTTTGTAACTCGAATAATTGTGCCAATAAAATTTCATATTTTAAAATTCTATTATAAATTATGTCATATACATGTAAATTTTATAAGCAAATAGTCAGTTGTTCATACCACAATAGTTAAGCATTGTATCTAATTGAAGCATCCAATCCAAATTTTTTTTTCAGTTCACTCAAACTGAACAACTTTAATAAGTCTGTCTGCCCAAACCTCCACCGGAAAATTACTAGTTCTTACACCCTTGGCAGAGGATGAATAGCGTAACAATGTACCGAGATTAAAATTTTTCTTTTGAACTTTGTTTTTGTTTGGTTTAGCATAACAGGAACCTAGTATGGTTAATTAACAAATCTTATTCGCAAAGCAGGAGACCCAATATTTATTTGGATATTTCCGTTATTGGTGAACTTTTACTTCTTTTCTCAATTGTGAACCGAGACAAGCAAACTTTGTACTTATAGTGTGCTGTTGCAAGTCTGGGGTCCGTGTAATAAAATACAGTGTTTATTTTGGGACTTTGCGAGATTATTTTATGGTTATTAGTTTATTTCCCACATGCCCTATTATTTCAATTTCACCAGTGCATACTATGTTTTTCAATGTTATATTTTTTGTTAGTTCTATGTAATTGGCTCCCCACGTTAGCAATGGTTTTAACTGTAAGTCTTAGTTAGGGAACCTAACTCCACACACCTTCCCCAAAGATCATTAGGTACTATCTCACTAATAGGTGTTTGTGGATTAGGGCAGAACATTTACTTATTAAAATAATTTGTTTAGGATGTGAAGGCCCCGACTAATGTTTGTTATGGCTTACGTTGGAAGGGTATAAGCCAAGGTTTAACAATTAGTAGGAGGTGTGCTTGAGTTCCCCCTATATACATGGTGGAGGTAAATTACCTCATTACTGGGTTGATGTCTGATGGCTACATTATAAACAATCACAGTGCCTATTTCCCACCACCCAGAAAGTAGGTATTCAGGCAAAAATTGTGGTGCATGGGTGATGTAACGTTTTATTACACTACACACACATGCAGTTGAATGGCTTGTGTAAAAATGTTGATTTTTAAACACGAAAAAAATTAAAATTCTGCATCAAGAAATTATGACCACTGTAGCAAAAAATATGGCACCCATAAAAAAACAAATGTGTTTTTTTAGCAAACCATTTCTAAAAATGTTACTGCTAACACAAACAAAAAGAATTTATCTTACAACTTGATTCACACAATACACATTTTTTACACTAAATTAAGGAGAAAAAATAGTGGATGTGGCACAATTGCTATAATGGTGGCACTGAGAATTTATTATGTAATTTAACAAATACAGCCGCTTTTACTCTCACACATGTGCAATACACTGGGAGAACTATTGCTTCCACTGTCCTGAGAATAATGTAAATTCCTGTTGTTGCCTACGCTGACGGCCGTAATGTATTTAATTATAAAAGAGTACGTAATGAAAGTTTACTTTTCCAGTAATTATTTTCATTTTCATTTTGAAGATCTGTAAAAATTTGAATTAACCTTGAATTCATGTAGTAACAGCAGGAAGTAACTGCAATTAAATATTTTTAAAAGCTCTGCTTAAAATGTGCTTTCAAGATAACTACTTTACTTCCTCAGTAGGTACACACAAACCTGGCAATTTAAATTTAACACCTCAAACTCTCGGTTCGCATTCCACTGTTAATATCTTTTTTGAAGCAATAAATAATATCTGCTGTGGCTAGTAATTCAAATTGTGAGCTTTATATTTATTTAAAAATAATTTTTATAAATATTTGGCATTTACACAATAATACCACTATTCTGAGTGTAATCTTGTGCTTTTCTGAAGATGTGTTTATGCACATGTAAAAGAGTTTTACTGAACCCTGCTCCACACATATCTTGCATTCTATATAGCCTCATTTCAAATTGCATTTTGTGATTAAACTACATATACGAAAATAATTTTTTTATTTTGAACCAATGTTGTGAAGTGCATCACTGCAAGAAAACCAGCCATAGGCGAGTCATTATTGGCTACTCTGCAGTCAAAGATGTGGTATGGCTGGAGGAACACTATGATGAGAGGAGGAAGAGAGGTAGAAAGGAAGGAAGAGAAGGGGGAGGGGGGGGGCCATGAAACTACTGGTAGTGAAGGGAAGTGATAAAAGCAACCAGCAACACGCTGCCTTTAAAATGTTTAAAATAAGACAGTAAATGCAACCACATAACTGGATGACACCCATGTAATATAGTTTTGTAAAAACAGGCACATGTTCAGATATTTATTTACACAAAATGATGATGATCTCCACATGCCACAAGTTAAGAGATATTGAAGTTATAGTCATAGTTCCCAGATTAGACACACTATATCTCTACTTGACTTAAACATGATAATACAGGCTAACAGACAACAAATAATGCTCTCCAAACTCCTGTTCACTTTAAAACCTTCTTTCACAACAAGGAATTGGAAACAATTTAAAAAACAACACATTTTGTAAGGATGCAAGTTCTTAATTTTATACATGCACAAAACAAGAACTATTCCTAGTGGCCATCGGTTTATATATACATCACTCTCTTAATTATAATTTACGACAAACTTTACAATTTAGGTACTTTTTACACTGCTGCCTGCAGTCCAAAGAATAATCAATTGTAATAGATGTGAATTACTCCCACAGTTCACAAATTTAACTAGCTTGTTTGGTAGTGTGTGTTTTCAGAACATGATATTAACATGAAAACATGTAGCCCTTAATGAGCGATTGTGGTAAGATCCTGAAGTGGTATTATAAACCAAAATTGGGCAAACATTGTACAGCAAGTTTAAAGCACCTGCGTACCAAACCAAATTAATAAACTGATATATAATTACAACAGAATCCTCTGTTTCATTTCTTCATCATGTTAACAGTCTACCAAAGGGTGAAGTGGACTCCTACAAGAAGCTAGAGTGCACTATTATATAATCATTACCATGCACACACACCACCACACAATTCTTTACAAAAATGTCTGCAATATACAACCAAACCAGGAGAAATGGCGAGACTGAGATGTTCCTACCCAATTCCTTCTTTTTACATTGTACCATAATAAACTGACTGTTTGCATCACAAACCTCTCTCTCGCCCTCATCATTAACTGCAGAAGGCTCACATGCACATATTTTTTTTTAAGTTCCTATTTTTCTCTGCACTGCCTTGAAGCTGTTGTTAGCACCTATCTACTTTTAAAGGCAGTGCAGATTTGTTGAGTTCCTTTAGTACCATTTCTGAACTTCTAAAGCAGATGTCATAAACCACAATAAATTACTGCCATTCGGGAAAATTCCAGTATACTTCTCACACAACTCCTACAGCATTTATAAGTATATACATTTCACACTTTTCCTGCTTTTCCCATCACTGGACACCCTGTCAAATCTTTGCCCTTTTGAACATCATTTTCATTTTCTGAAACAAAAGTAAAATGCAGGAGGCTATATTGGGTGAGTGGGGAATGACAGTCCTGTTTGTGGAATTCAAAAACTGACCTACAATGAGCGAGGATAGGCAGATGCACTGTCGTCATGCAACGTGCACAATCTGTTTTTCCATGTATCAGAATTTTCCTTCTGAACCTGTTCTCCAAGATGCCTCGGAACAGCCCATTCGCTGCCTGCCACTGTGGACAAATTCCTTGTGGATTGGTCATTTGATGTTAAAAAAAAAACCAACATTGTGTTTGTGTTGCTATAAATTTGAAATACTTTTTTTTTCAGTAAATTTATTGACTTTCACAGAGATTACTACTGCTTCATTTCAAGGTTATAACCACATATGCCTACCCATGGGTGTCATTTGATGATTAGCCACATGATTGGAAAACAAGAGCTATATGTAACTGTAAACACTATATTTGAATGATAATTTTTTTTCTCAAATGGGGAGGGAACCCAGGGCGACGCACCACTCTCCGAGTGATGGGCTTTCAGCTGGGATCGGTCGGTGCCAGTCATCCCCAGGCATGACATGAAATGAGACCCTAGGATAGAGCGGCACTGGAATGCAAGGGCAGGGGAACCGGGGCAACCTGAGAAAGCAAGCAGCATCTTCCAGCACGATTCCCACATGCGAAAATCCGGGAGTGAACCCGCCGGGTATCAAACCCAGATCCCCATGGTTGGAGGCAAGCGCCCTAGGCACTGCGCCACCGCTGCCCCACTGATGAAATAATACAGCACATTAACAGCACCTACCACTTGAAAAAATTTAAGCAACACACACAAGTTTCTACAAAAAGTCATTATTTATGTTTACAGAAAAAAAAAAAATTCTAATGAAAACCCAGTAAATATACATACCTTCTGCTGTTGTACTGTCCACCAAGCAAAGTTCAGTGCCTCCTTCTGTGTTTGAAGGTGTGCAGATTGTTCCAGACTTGCCAGTAATTGTTGAGCCAACACAAAGTTTTATATCAGAATGAATACAGCTTGAGCTTGTGCTTCCTGATTCATTGACTTTGCTAACTTCACCATCATCTATGCCGTTCAAATGAGACTCAGAACCTGGTTCCTCTTTTACTGTTGTCTCTGTGGGTTGAGTCTGCGATACCTGAGTATCAGGCTTTGTGCTGGTACTACTACCAGTCTTTTCACACTGTGATTCTTTCCCGTCCTTAATCATGGCTTCAAAACACCTAGTCTCGAATACAAGGTTCAAACACTGGTTCCAAAGCGCGAACTTTAAACCATTGTGAACAGTTTACATAAACTAATTCTGTTGCCACCATATTCTAAAGTCACACAACTGACTATTCCGTTTTCCACTACACAACTGACTATTCCGTTTTCCACTCCAAAATGCATTTTTTTCATTGAAAAGACAAGCATTATTAACAATCCAAGTAAATGAAAGTGTATCACAGTTACAATTACGTATTGTTTCTCCTAATTATTTCATTATTTCCAGTAATACTTTAGTTATTTAATGCCAAAATCTTCTCCTTCCAACTTGAATTGATGTACTTTCTCACCTCAACACAGAACACCCAATTTTTAGTTTCAATTTTCCACAAATACAATGGATTTCGCAATCACATTCATGCTTCTTGATGAAGTAAATCTGAAACAGCAATAGAAAAGCATGTAAAAAAATATTAACCGACATTAAAAACTTCTTTAATGTAAAGTTTTAATAATTGTTTTAACAAACATAATAATACCAACTACTTTGCAGCAATGATCATTGTGCTTTTTGATTATAAATTATCATGTAAATAAATAGTTTTGAAGTTTTACAATAAGATGTAACTTATTTCAGTAAGAGAGTTCAATGAAGTTGACATTTAAAGTGAAATATATGTGAATGATTAATGCCTAAATCAGTATCATGACTATAAATTTCCTTAACTTCCATCATTGCTCCAAAAATAAAAAGGCACTGAATATCTAACAATTATGTGTTCAAACTAGGCACCTGCTGGAAATCGCTTTAATTAATGGACATAATGTGGCGAAAAACAACATGGATGTGCTGTGGAGTATGAGAAGCATTGTTTTAGCAAGAACAAAATGGTGGCACAATTCTCTAGTCCATGTACCATACCAATTGCGTATTCATTGTCCGCAATCGCTGACAAGGTGAATCTGAACATGCTATCATTACGAGGCTATGAACATCTATTTTGACTTTGTGTTAAGAACAATATAGAACATAACTTAAAGTAAATGTACTGATACACAGAAGAACTTTTCATGCTTATTGTAAAAACATAATCAAAAACTGTCACCAACAGACCATCAAGAAATTGTACTGTGCATTATAAGATTCAGAAACCACTCACAAAACTTACTGTCCAGCATATGGTGAATAAAATGGTAAAAATTGAAAACTGTTGGGCATATATGAAAGACATGACTCCCAGAAAGAACGAAGCAAGAATTTTAAGGGAGATTTTTGGCCTGCATCTTGTACACCAATGTATATATGCATCAAATTATGTCCACTAGTATTTACATTTTGTTTGAAGATAAAGGGCTGGGAAATAATTAAATAACCTCTATTCTTTTTTTTTTAATACTATGAAATGGTTAAGTAGATACTTCCAATATTCATGTCCAGGAAACCTAAGTTCCTGCTGATAAAAGGTGACATTTGATATTTCAATTAAAATCTGCAATGCAGCACTTGCAGTCATTATTCAGCATAGAAGTTGACTCCATTTCGTCCACATGATTGCTTATTTGCAGCTCTGTTGCTAGCCATCCAGTCTTGCCAGCTTGGGGAGGGGAATATGAAAGTTTGAATGTACCTTACATATTGTTACATGATGCTGGTCCGCATCGTTTCTCTTGCTCGATCCTGCTTTCATGAGCAAAACAGTGTGATAAGGACAGAGTGGTTACACAAAAAGTTTGTGGCGATTTACAAAAGCAAACCATTGCATGTGTCCAATAAGCCTATTGGGACTTGTGAACTCCTGATCTTCAGCTGATTCAATTTCTGGAGTTTTATTTGAAAGATTGTCCTGGTAATTGACCTTGCCTCTCTCAGCAAGACTTGGAGTGTGGAAAACAAGAACTGACATCCAAACTGATAGTCCAGAGTTTGGAGAATTGTGTGATTTCAAGCACCAGGTGTATGACTACAGCAAAGTGACGAGCCGGCAGAGCGCCGAGTGGCAGTGAGAGTGACCAGCAAGAGTAAATTCTGCGGAACACGAGCATCGGTACAGTGGAGTGTCAGACTGATAAGCAGGATTATTGTATCAGCTGCATGGCAGATATTTTGAATGATGGCAATAGACGGATTGAATGTGTGTAAATAATGAGTGTGAATTAAGGAAAGGCAACCGATACAGACTTTAAAGTTAGAATTGAGATAGTCCTAAAATGTTACACTCTCCGAGAATAAGAAGAGTAATAGTGGAGATAGATAGGTTAATAATGTAAATAATAGCTGTGTGAATAAATTAAAAAATAAAATTCTGTTTTCTTTTTTATTGATATTAGATCTCCATCCCTCACAAACTTGGATATGCACCTTTTGCATCTTGTAACAATAACACTGGTGTCAAAAGTGGGATGGAGGCATTGAATTGTCAACTATTTTAGGCAAGTAAATATGGATATTAAGACAAATTAATTAATAATAACAGCTGTATGCCAAAAAAATTACAAATGTTTTGTACAACCATCACAGTGAACTTTTACAAAATAAATTGTCTGTAGAAGTGGAATCGCAACAAGCACTAATCAAATGGCTAAGTAGCGCAGAGTGCGCAAATGCAAATAACTTGAGAGAAGATGTAAAAAGTGAAATTAGTATAAATGAGAACATAAATAGTTTGACAACTAATGTCAGTGCTTAAGTGATTAAGCAGATATGAAGATATGCAAGTTAGTGAAACACAATAACTGACTATGTGACAAAAAAATTTACAGTGTAAGTGAAAAAGTGGACAATATGACAGAATGGACAGTGTAAATGAAATAATGAATCATGTAAACAAAAGGATAGAATATATTGAGAATGAAATATCAAAGGAGTTTACTAAAGAAGGAATGGCAGGAATTTCTTCAAAAAAGGAATTCCACTATACCACAATGGCAACCGAGAAAAGTTGGGAAACAGTGGAAGTCATAAACAATAGAGCAATCTCAGAGGATAGCCAGCAGCTCTACAGCATTGGTGTAGTGTAACCAGGAATGGGATAACAGTGTTGCAATTAAGCCTGCCACTTAAGATAGCAGGAGTACCAACACCAGTTTGAAAAAGCAGTCACCCTGAATGGCTGGCCAGATAAACAGTTGGCTTACTACTTTGTGGCTGTAACCATCGGCCCAACACCGAGCATACTACAATATCTGCCAGAGCGACATTCAATGGAGCAGCTCACACTGGTGTCAACCTTGGAGCTATGTTTTGGTGACTGATACCTGCAACATGCCCACCATGCCCAACTGCAAAGCCGCACCCAGCAACCAGGAGAGCCACTACAGAAGCTATGGCAAGATATTGTGGACTGTTCCCCCTATCTCTGGAAGGGTGCTCTGGGAAGGCACATGACATCACTGTAGACAGCTTTTTCATTGATGCCATCATCGACAGAGGTACGGCATGGAGTATGTCTGGTTGTACCCCACACCATGCGGGATGCCCTGGCCCAAAAACTGGAGGTGGAGTTGGCATGATGGGTCTGCGCCCCGACATCTGATACAGGCAGTGACAATGGACGAAGACGACCAAGACAGAATAAAGAAAATACTGAAGGAGTTGCAGACAGCTAAGACATCCCTTCCAAGGTCCGCAATACAAATCTTTGCCGCCCCCCCAAACAAATGTCAAGTGGACAGCTGGAACAGAGGAGAGCCCACTGCCTACAACAGCAGCAGCAAAAACAGTAGTAGCATTAACAGTAGCATAAACAGTAGCAGTAGCAGGAAGAGTAGTAGTAGCAGCAGCAGAAACAGTAGCAGTAGCAACAGCAGAAAAGAGGCAACAAGAGAAAGGACAACTGGCATCCACGAATGCAGTCAACTAGCAAAGCGGCTGAAAAATTGACATGATGCTCTGCGCGTGCTGTCCAGGTGCCCTGTGCACACTGTGCCATATAGATGTGAAAGGAGCCCACAGCATTGAGCCAGTGCTGCAATGGCCCCCTTCAGCAGTGGCTCTGAGGATAGCTGTCCCAAGGAGGATAAGAACCAACCAAGTACGTGAGCTTGAGAGGGACAGTGAAGTTGTCAACAGAAGTTCCCAGTGCTTCAGGATATGTCAGACAAGGAACCAGCCACAATTTGCGGCAACTACCAGCACATTTCAGTTTGATAGACATAGTCTAAAAGAAGATACAATGTAAAATAGTGTAGTTGCATTATCATTTCAAACTGATAATGAAAGGACTAGTCCTCATGTAATGCACAAATAACCCAAATGTAACAGATTGAGAAAATCCAACACAACTGCAACACGGGTGTTCAGAAAACTGGCATCTTGCTAGTCACACAGCAAAAATAACTTTTAATTGATAGGCCTAACTTGATGTTAGGTCACGAAGCCAACACAACAGTAGTGGAACCTACTACAAGTCTCCGAGGTTCTTCTGTGGTAATTCATACACAGAAAGAGCCTATGAGTTGCTTGAAAATAGCGTCATAATGAAGACCCTATATGACAGGAGAATGTCGGGTAAGGTATTTCAAGGGGAAAAACTTTACATGTTGCTGGTCCACATTACTTCCCTTACCCCATCCTGCTCTAGTAGACAAAACTGAGTGCCAAGGACAGCGCGATAAAGCGAGAGGTGCACAGCAATTTACAAAGGCCAGGCACTGTATGTGCCTATAGTAGCTTGTGCACTCTTGAACTTCAGCAGATTGAATTTCTGCAGTTTTCTATGAAAGAATGCCTCTCTCGGCAAACCTTAAGATGCAAGAAACATTCTATCAGGCCAACAAGAGTACTTAAGCTGTGACAGGTCTCTGAGCCAACAGTTTTTGAACTAAAGTTTGGAGGAATGTGCTAACTTACGTGACAGGTATGTGAAGATAAAGTGATGAGCGAACAGAGTGAAGAGTGGCGACGAAAGTGACCAGCGGGTATGAAGTCTGCAGACTGCGAACACAGGTGCAGTGGAGAGAAACTGGCAGGCAGAATTACTCTACTAGATGCTTGAGTGGCAGACGTGGAATGATGGAAGTAGACAGATCAAATATGTGTAAATAATGAGTGTGAATAAACTGACCGTAACCAATATAGAAATATTGATAAATACTTAAATTAGAATTGAAAGAGACATTAAAAACTGAACTCACTGAGAATATAAAGAGTAATACTTGAGATAGAGCTCTAAATAATAGCTGTGAATAAATTAACTAATTAAATAATTTTTCTTTTATTTTTATCACGACCTCCATCTTGTAACAATATTATCAGAAAATGCAAGGCCATTCTTTGTTTCATAGAGTGGAACAAATGTTAAATTATAAGCTACTACCTTAAACTTTGATACTAAAAAGTGAATGCAAAAATTGCCAAATCATACCTAACAAGATAATTTTTTTAAAAGTAAAAATGTGGACGTCAACTGTACAAGTCACATATTTAACACACAAGAATTATTATTGTTACGAGACAGCAGAGGGGTGTTGCCGAGTTTGTGAATGATGAGTTTTTATGACCATATAAAAAAAACATTATTTTTAATTTTTTGACACAGCTATTTTTTACAACATTAAACTGCCTATTTCCAATGTTACTCTTGTTATTCTCAATGAGTGCAATATTTGATATCTAACTTAAATCTAATTGAAGTCCTTATCAATGTTACAGTCAATTCACAACCATTGTTTATACATATTCAATCAGTCTATTGCCATCATTCGAAATGTCTGTCAATCATGCATATTGTTTAATAGTCCTGCTTGTCAGTCTCACTCTTCACTGTACCAATGCTCGCAGTCCGCAGACTTTACTCCCGCTGCTCACTTTCATTGCCACACATCACTTTGCTATCTTTGCACGCTTGGCAGTTAGGGTCCCACAACCCATCAAACACTATAGGCTGTCAGCTTGGGGGC